>KN840562.1:16605-80631 GCA_000832265.1 Phlebiopsis gigantea 11061_1 CR5-6
TCTTTCAAAAAGTGAACTTACTGAACTAGCTAATTCCACGCGTGCTAGATGCTGTCACCCATAGCAATTAACCGCGTGCGTCACTCTTAGGTCACATCAAGTCACAGTCAGTCACATCACGTGAATGTCATGTGATAGTGGTCATTTGTGCATGAGCTCTGCCTTAGCAACGGCGTCCTGCCATTCTTTCTTGTCAAAGTACGCACACATAATTGCACATCTCGTCTCATCTCGGCCGTGGCGTGCATGTCTGGTAAAAACACGCCTCGTTCACTGTCACCGCTCTGCCGCATCTCTGCCCAGAACCGAGGCTGAAGCCATGATCGGCAGGTGGGGGCACGCGAAGCCCGTTGGTCTGGCGAGGAGCTGCCATTTCGTGCGCACACCACGCTTATCTCTTCCAGAACCACGATCAGGAGCTGCGAGCGCTGCCCCGGCCATGCCAAGGTGGGAGCAGCAAGATCCATGCGTGGCCCCCCGCCCCGCCGAGCGCGACGACCCCATGCTGCTGCGCCAAGACCGCGTACTCTCTGAACTTCACCACCCCTGCGTCCTGATAGACCCGCTCGTTCCGCGCGACCAGCTGGAGCGCCGCCGCAGAACGCAGCATCGGCGCTTGGCCCGCGAGCCGCGCGTTGTCGAGCACGTCTATCAGAGGCTGAAATTGACCCGGCGGGAGGCCCTGAGGGGACGAAATGAGGGGGTCGGGGATTGTTGGCGGGCCCACGCCCGTACGGATACACCCATTGACAGCGGACCCGCGTGGGGGATTCGGCGCTCCCGAGGCTCGTCCTTGTTCGCTGCCACCGTCGACGAACGTTCGGCCGTTCAACAGTGTTCGGGCGTCTACTGAACTGGCGGTGGTCGGTGTGGTGGCGTGTACCTGTGCGTCGGTGGGCGAGAGGCTCACATGAGAGTGCACGCCCGTGACAGTCGGCGGCGCAGTCGACCCAGAGCGTGCGATATCGCCGCCTGTATTGCCCCGCAATTTGTCGCCGGCAGATGCAACAGCAGCTTTCTGGCCAATGGGCGAATATACGTTGCAAGCCTGAGCATAGAATGAATATGTCGATATTAGCTGTCCAAGATAAGACACGCACAGCTCTGGCGTCGGGGGCCCTATTCCTCTTGCCTACGCTCGGCTCATCTAGGTCGTCGCAAATTGTTGATGGGCCCTGCAGTGCCTCAGAGAAATCCCCGAAGGTCTGCAAAGCGACGTCAAAACGATGTGAATTATACGCTCCAATTCAATAACGGAAATACGCACTGTTATTCCAGTACCGATGGGGCTGATCGTAGCAGCGTTCGCGGGCTTAGGCTCCGCCTGGGCCATATTGCCATCATGGAGAGCAACAACGGGTTCGTGAGCGTCCGACAGCGACGGATGTGTAGCACGTTGATGTGGACTGGACGGGGAGATATAGCCGTTCGGCACATGGAGAGGTTCCTGCACGGCATCCTTGTCGTCGACAGCTGTCCGCACAGGACTTCGTGCGTCACTGGAGCGTACGTTGGATAGGTTGCGGAAAGAGTCTCTAAACGAGTGTCGACGGTTGGCTCGTCGAGTGGCGCCTTGGTCGTATTCTGTTCCTGTACCCCGGGCAGAAGATGTGTCCACAGTGACATGCCGCGCATGGCCTTCCCGCAAAGGTTTGCCCAGGACGTCGTGGTCCCAGTCCAGAGCCTCGGACGCTCTTGATTTGAGAGTGGCATGTGCTGAGCCTGGCGCGATGACCACTACGTGGTACCGTCGGAAGCGCAGGACAGAAACTGCATACACAAAGTCGCGGTCGCCCGAAATCAAGATGATTGTGGCAGGGGCAGGGGTGTCAATAGCATACGTCAACATATCAACTGTATTCCGAATGCAAGATGAGCATCGTGCGGTGAAATGTAATTGCGCCTACATGCCTATCATCATCTTGTCCGCTACATCCTTTCTGCCGTTGTGGGGACAATCGGTGAGGGACACTCCACATGATTGAAGCTCGGAACGCAGCCCGAGAGACTTTGAAGAGGTCTGCTCGGAGAGTTCAAGGTAGGCCTTGAAGAGTTTGATCGTGCCGTAAGTGTGGGCGATTTGCCGGATGTTATCTACCACCGCGCACCCTGCACTGTGATGTGGGGAGCAGTTCTCTGGAAGGAAAGACGCATCGGTCAGGGTGGCGTCCGCATGCCCAGATGAAATATAACGCACCGTAGTCCCAGAAGATCGCCACGGGTCCCAGAGGCATTATTGCGTGCACGCGGACCGAGGGCAAGGGAGAGGACAACGACCCTGTGATGGCAAATAAGACTCGTTTTGAATCCGCGTCTGCGACATTGGCCAAAGCGCGATGCGAGGCCTCCTTGGCATGCCTGTGTTTTCTGGGATACGTGCTAACCACAGGGAGGAAATGGACAGCCAATCGACTCCTAGGATGCGCGTACTTTGGACAGGGGCGGTGGTTATTACGTTGAAAAGGCAAGGTATTTGCGACAAGTCCAGCGGATAAGCAGTGCTCATCGTCTGATGCACAGCTCGTTGCGTTCTAGGCGTAGGCGTGGAACCTTGAGGTCCACACGGGTCGAGCATGCGGTGGCGGGAGCGCTGTGCACGTCGTGAGAGCTGTGTCCGATGTCGTGAGAGACGACGAGGGCGAGGCAAGGCAAGCCAAAAAACCGGCGACGTCTCGCTGCGCAAAGCGAGCGCAGGTCACGTGCGCCCTACGCGACAAACATTATTGGCGTCTGTGGCGTCCGCCACGTCCGCGGTCAACGCTCCCAGGCCGACGACAGACTCGACTCGGGCTGCTTCTGCCCGCCATGCAGCTCTCCTGGCTGCTGATCGCCCTCGCCGTCGGCGCCGCCGCGCAGTCCTCCAATGTCTCGGACAGCCTGCTCTGGGGTGCCTACCGTCCCAACCTCTACTTCGGAATGCGCCCCCAGGTGCCGCAGTCGCTCATGACGGGTCTTGTGTGGTTTGGAACGCACGACTATCAATCGTTTTCCAGTCAGTTGTCAAACATGCTTTTCGCAAGCGTGTAGCTGACACCGTCCCAGAGGCCCGGCACGCATGCGACCAAGGGGACGGGCTGGACTCGTACACCTGGACGGAGTTCGACGCGCGAGAAGGCGGCATTCAGGTTCTCAAGGACAGCTTGAACAACGTCAAATTGACTACTGAGCTAATCAAAATACCGGGAGGTCAGCATGGTGGTAGCTGGGCGGCACGCATTAAAGGAGAACCAATACATGCCGGTGCGCATATACCTCGCCTTCTTCGGGTCTAGCAGCCGACATATTAACGGAATTGCATTTCGCGCAGACAAACCCTCGAGGATATCGACGGTGTTTTACATGGGTCTGGAAGGTCTCGGAGGATTGGAAATGGAGACAGACGAAGACGAAAATGTCGGTACACAGAAGGATATGTCAGAGCTCGGCTCATTTCCTTTGCCAGGGCCTGGAAGAAACAGTCGTGTTCGCAGGAAATACCGTGGATCTGGATGAATTTACCATTCGTGTCGTAGACGGTGACTGTCCTCTCTTCGGTTTCACTATGCGCCACCTCTGATACTGCGTCTCATAGGACCCGACAATAGCGTTATCACCACCGGCATACACGCTGAGGCCTTTGCGAACCGTGCAGGAAAGACACATTTCGCAGGCTATCGTGTCCCCCCTGGGAACATCTGGCAAGCAAGAGGTAACCCGTCTGTTTCAATCATACCAAAGCCTGTGCTGATCGTCGATACAGAGTACATACTATCTAGTGTTATAAATCATGCCAAGACGGCCATCTCTCCGTACCAAGAACCGGGCACTACTCCTCCAGACCCCTCTTTTGTCCTACAACTCCCAGACGAGGTTTTCACCGGGAGCACTCTGTACGCTGTGCAAAAGACTTTTGATGGTCCATTTCAATTCGATGTCTACTTTGAGAGTGCTAGCGCGAAACAGAAACTTTCGGGTGCGTATACCAAATGTCTGGGACCGTGCGGCTAACCAATCCCTTGCAGCTGCGGCCGTAGACCGCGGAATCGAGGCATTGAGTGCATCGTACAACCAACGTTTCGATGAGGTCTTTCCTATCCCTACGGAGTACCCCGCCAGCGATAGACATGCTCTTCGGGAGTTCTCCAAAGCAATCACCTCGAACCTAATCGGAGGAATAGGCTACTTCTACGGAAAGTCTATAGTCGACAAGTCGTTCTCATATGAATGGGATCAAGAAGATTCCGGGTCCACCCCTGATGATGACGAAGAGCAGAAGGGAGCGCATCTGACGGAGCCTCGCTCATTGTTGACCGCTACGCCTAGCAGAAGTTTCTTTCCTAGAGGTTTCTATTGGTGGGTAACGAAAATGATGCTTTGTTCGACAGTGTGTTCTAACATGTGCAGGGACGAGGGTTTTCATCTGTTGCATATCGGACAATGGGATAACGACCTCAGGTGAGAACTTGTAATGCCTTCCGCAGCTCTCCATCCTAATGATATGTCGAAAGCCTGGCAATTCTCAAGGACTGGGTTAACCTCATCGACGATGACGGATGGGTGGCACGAGAACAAATCCTTGGCGAAGAAGCCCGCAGTAAGGTACTTTCCCTCGCTCCTCGGACATATGAAATAAGCTCTGATGAGCCTGCTGCGTCTGTCCAGGTCCCTTCAGAATTCCAGACACAAGTGCCCACGTATGCCAACCCGCCGACTCTGACGATGGCGGTAACGGCATTCATTGAACGGCTCAAACGCTCCGCCCCGGGCCCATCTTCACACGACCTAGGACTCGACTACGGCATGGGTGAGCAGGTCGTGATGTCCGGTTCGTTAGCGTCCACCCCCTCGGTCCATAGCCGCCACCTAGAGGACCCGGAACTCGCACTCTCGTACTTGAAGTCCATATACAAACCGCTCAAGAGACATTACGACTGGTTCCGACGGACACAGCGCGGACAGATCAAGCAGTATGCTCGCAACGCCCGCTCGCGTACCGAGGCGTACCGCTGGCGTGGGCGGTCCCAGGAACATGTTCTGACCAGCGGCATGGATGACTTCCCCCGCGGCCCACCACATGCGGGCGAGCTGCACCTGGACTTGATCTCGTGGATGGCGTTCTTCAGCAGGACGATGCGCGAGATCGCCGAGTTTATTGGCGAAACCGACGATGCCGTTGCCTTCACCGAGATCGAAAGAGCAACGCTCGACAACATCGAAGGTACGCCGACATGCGCGTGCGAGCTGGTATCTTTTTTTTCATAAAAACAATCGCTTCAATGTTGTGTAGACCTGCACTGGAATGAGGAACAGCAGATGTACTGCGACGCCAACGTCAACGAAGACGGTCTGTCTATTTCTTCAAATTAAGGTGCGATGCTCATGGCGACGTCCATAGACGAGTCCTACCACGTCTGCGACCGGGGGTACCTCTCGCTCTTCCCGCTGCTGCTCGGCCTTCTGCCTGCAGACTCCCCGCACCTCGGGTCCATTCTCGACGTTCTCCGCGATCCCGACCATCTGTGGTCGCCATACGGCCTTCGCAGCTTGTCTGTATCCCACCCGCAGTTCGGCCAGGGCGAGAACTACTGGAAGGGGCCCATATGGATCCAGATGAACTTCTTGGCGCTTCGCGCGTTGTACACCGTGCGTAGATTCTCTACGCGTTCTGTTGTTTGGTGCGCTGACTTCTTCGAACTAGAAATATGCGGTCGAGGATGGCCCGCAGCAACAGCGGGCAAAGGAGATCTATGACGAGTTGAGACGAAACGTCGTTGACAACGTCTTCAAAGTGCGTAGCTGGTCGAGTGAACTCTTGTCACGTAGTTCTCACTTTGCCTTGGTAGGAGTACCAGCGGACCGGCTACGCCTGGGAGCAGTATGATGCGCTTTCAGGGGAAGGGCGCAGAAGGTAGGCATTCGTTCATCACTGTCAACTTTTGACACGTTCTTAATTTCGGAACAGTCATCCCTTCACTGGATGGACTTCTCTGGTGACCCTGAGTAAGTATGATCGTCTCTCTGAGCGATGCATGCATGCTGACATCTCCACGCAGTTCTCTCGGAGAAATACTGATGGACTACGCAATGGACAACACCTCAAGACTGTCATCGATTTTAATATATTTGCTTGGACCTGACCTCGCACAGGTCTCCCCGAGCCCGGGGGAGACTGGTGAAAAAAGTGACAGCTGTACGGTATGACAGTCAGGGCAATTAGCTGACGATTAGGCAAATGCCGTCGACCAGAACGGTGCCTCGGTGGCGGAGAACAGCAAATGCGACATACGCAGCCTGGAGCGCGGACCTAGCTTGTCGCGCTCGACGGCGGCTCAGCCTGTTCAGAGTCCAACGTGGACCCGCCGCTCCGCATCCCGTGAACGGCGAGGCACACCGTCCTGACAGCCAGGGTCCGCAGGTTGACAAGGACGAGCAGCCCGCTCTGCTTGAAGCCGGGCACGAGCACGATGCGGCACCTCGCCGCGCCCGCCTCTGCGACGAGCTTCGTGCGGAACGCGGGCTGGTTCCCGACGAGGTAGAGGTGGGGCGTCTCGGCGAGCACGAACGGGTCCGTCGTGAAGTACGGGTGGCACCAGAGCGTGTCGGGCGCCGTCGGCGCGATGTGCCGCCAGGAGAGCGTGGCCTCGGCGAGCGCGAGCCGCGTCGCGGGCGGCGAGGGCAGGTAGCGGAACATGTCGTCCAGCGGCTGGCCAGAGTGCACGAGCACGGTGCGCGAGACCGGCGAGGGGTTGCTTGGTGCTGCTTTGGAGGACGATGCCTTGCCGTTTGGTTTGCTGTCGGACGCTGTGCTCGCTGGCGAATGGGGTCCGATGCGTATGTATGCTGGGTTGGTCTCGCAGGCGAAGGAGCTATAAGACGACGCTCCGCCGAACATGGCGCGTGGAAGCGCCTGTTGGGGCAATATGGTCCCTGTTGGATCTGAGGCACCAGGGAGGAGATGGATGGGTATACTGTGTGCCAGGTCTGTAAGGTGCTCGGACAAAACGCGCAGAGGGTGGGGGCTGAATGTGATCGTCTCTTGATGACGGCGCTGCCGCGGGTGCAATGCAAATCAGACATACGCTCATCGAGTCTAACAAGGCACGCTCACCCCCTTTTTCTCGATCTCCTGGGTTTCCGCCACCACAGGCGACAGAGAATTCCCAGCGATGATCAAGCGGGATACTCGTGCGGCCCCAAGCTGTTCTTCGGGCCCACACGCCTCTCCCGACAGATATTCGGCCAGCATTTGGAGCTGTGCGTCTGGCGGGTCGAGAGCTCCGACATCGAATCCAGACACTACTGCTACCCACTCGTCGGAGTCAGCCTGGCCTGCGGATAGGTAGCTGTTAGGTGAATTACCGCAGGGTGAGAATCGCTTGGCCTGCTTACTGTCTACGGCCATGCTTTCATCGTCCACACTCGCCTGTGGCGGGAGTCCCGCGAAGCAATAGTCCACGATCTCAAAGTCTCCGTTCGCTGTTTCGAGCCCTAGCGCACCCATGATCACGCCGGTGACGAGCCGCGCGGACTTCAGGTGGTCTCCCACGAGCCGTATGCGACCCGACTCGTCCTCGAGCATGACGCTATCTTCTGCCGAGCAGTACTTTTCCCTCGGCGGAGGCGCAGGTATCGAGTGCTATCGTGGAATATGCTTTAGTCCTCATGGCGTTGTGCGTGAGCATGGAAAGAGCACTCACATCGCGTGCGAGGTCGGTCAGGACGTTCGGTTTAAGCGGCATGTCCATGTACACAGTCCCAATAACGTAGCACAGTTTGCCTTTCTGTACGTCCAACACTCTTGACACCAGCTCTGGATTGCCTGATGTGCATGATCAATTAGCACAAAGCAAGGTTTGAAGGGCAAGGCTCACGCACCAGCTACCTCTTTCCACAACCTGTTAGCGTTCTCTTCTACAGATGAGCGCAGCAGCCGTAGCCGCACAAAGTAGATGTTCGCATATTGATGTTTGTACGTTTTATTCGACGAGTCTATGGCGAATGAAGGGGCCTTTGGGGGTGTGGCCAAGACGGAGGTTGCTGAACGTGTCAGGGGGATTTCCGGCACTGTCCTGGGAGCTGTGAGCACAAGCGGGCTTGAATATTTCGCGCAGACCTACATTTTTGATGGTTTCATGGTCGCGGCTTTCGTGAGTACACTTGACTCGTGCTGGCAGATTGCGGCCAGGACGCGAGGTTAATTTAGACGCCATGCAAGTCGCGTCGCGCTCACAGATGTGACTGTCACGATCACAAGCGCGGTTGTGACGACTGTGCTATCCTGACCACTAGGCCATCCGAGATGGATTGCGAGCCACGAACGTTCTCGATATGTCGCGGTGAAAACCTGTCCGCACCCGCACTTAGCACGTAGAAACGCCATTTTTTCAACTGCAAATTCCAAGGGTGGTAGATCAATACCCTACTCTCAATGGCTCTGCTTATACCAAGTTCTGCGACTCCGGTGAATTCCTCCAGCCCCTCAATGGATATCTCAACTGACTGGCAGTATGCCGACCTCAGATCTCTGGCCTTGATGCCAGTCATCGCTGTAGATATCACCTACCTTTCAGACCGATACGGCCTACGTCAACACCCTGGGCCCCTCCTGGCCAAAGTTTCGAACCTGTGGTCTGCCAAACAGGTCCTTCACCGTCGTAATATTGCCGCCGTGCACGCCCTGCGTAAGAGAGACACGGTAAGGGTTCTTGGTCATCTCGTAGACCATTAACGTTCATCAATACTCAGTACCCTCAGGTGCTTTTGTTTGCATCAGTCCCAACTTGAACCAAATCCCCATCGCCTCTGCCGGACGCTCTACACGGCGCCCACGGAAAAGCTTTCCTTGCGGTGCGCGACCGTCCCAGCCGTGGAACACGACCGGCAGCGCTGGTCAATTCAGCTTCAGTGTTCCTGGGTGCAGCGCCGGTGCTCGTGCAGTAGGTGTGTACCTTATACGCAGACCGTAGCTTAACATCCAGGACGGCTTTCCGAGGAAACTGGAGGCTGTCTTGGCCACACCAGCTAGTCTCAGCTGATCTCCACTTCGGACTCTACAGTTCTCACTCTGATTGATGCCCGCGGGACTGGAACTTAGCCTGAAAGTGTTTCGCTGTTGTACAGGATCACGCGACGGCTATGGTGCTCGGGGTCCCGTTCCTGTCTCAGAGCTAGGGACTTACCTCAGTGACCCACTGGCAGGCCCATGTACAGACTGCTGCTCTCAAATCGCATGCATGAGTATCGTATCAAATGCAGAGATGTATGCCTGGGTGCTACGGGCTGCGGCTCTAGCTAAAGGCTTTAAAGCCTCACCTCTAGCTCATACGTGGAATCGCTGCTATCACGTCAATAGAAGAAAATTATTCGAAGGTACGCACACCGTACTCCTGCGCCTCCTTGATATCTCTGTAGTCGCCGTAAAATTATTGATATTTATGTTGCTTTCTAGTATACTTTACCTTTCTGGCCGCCAGGTTATCCGAGACACTTTTCGGCCACCATTGTATATCCCTGCAAACGCTGCACGCTTATCCTGCCCGCTACCTCAGTGCTTCTCGCTGCCGTATCCGACCTGAACGGACGGACCACCGGCTCGCCATTGTCCTCCTGTCGCCAGGCCGCCCCGTATACTCGTCATCCGCATTACGCCGTCAATTCATTCTTTCCACCACGGGAAAGATGTTCCCATTTGGGTCGCACGAACGGTTGGTCTGTGGGACTGAGAAGTCCTCTTTGTTCTCATTGACACTTCCCGTGGGCGTTGCTTACTTGAAAATTGGACGTAATTGGGATCTGAGTTCTTCAGCCGGTGCGTTCTCGATGTAATAATTTACACGTCTCCCAAAGAGGGAGCACCGTGACCGTGCCAGTGTGCCCAGATGTAGATTCCGACTCGGCAGTGAAGCGGTATAAGTGTACTACCACCTGTAACTCTGTCGAACCCAGCCCTTACAGCCACTAGCACACTCCTCAGAATTCTTCATGGACAGTAACCGAGTCGCGAATGACTGGAGTCACCTTGATACTAGACTCATCGTTCTAGTGCCCGTCATCATCCTAGGTCTTGCGTATACTGTCCCCTACTTTTCGGACCGCTATGGCATACGTCGCTACCCCGGACCCCTTCTGGCCAAGATTTCAAACTTGTGGTTCGCCAACCAAGTTTTCCATCGCCGAAACATCGTTGCGGTGCATGAAATGCATGAACAATATGGTACGTTCTACCATTTTGGAATGATATATGTATCTCACATTGCTATTAGGTACTTTTGTTCGTATTACTCCCAACCAGGTTTCCATTGCGGATCCGGACGCTCTGCAGGCCGTCTACGGCTACTCCTCTGGAGCGCAGAAGGGCGACTTGTATGAAGGCTTTGTCGTCTTTGCACAGAACCCAAGCATGTTTGCGACTCGCATGCGTGACGTACACAGCCGCAAGCGGAAGTATCTATCTCACGTCATGTCGATGAAGAGTATCCAGGAGCTTGAGCCTATCATTCTTCACCATCAGCAGGTGCTGGTTCAAAGGTGGGACGCTCTGTGCGCTGAAGCCGTCAAGCACAAGGCGGGAGTCACTGGTTCGTGTAATTGGAAGGCCCGGGACGGGAGAGTTTGGTTCAATTGCATGCCATGTGAGAGTATAGCATGAAGCTGTTCGACTATTTCTAACTCGACGTATCAGGGTACCATTTCGAAGCATTCGATATCATTGGTAAGTAGGTTTTCCGCGGGCATGCACATATCTTCACACAACCTCTAGGCGATCTCGCGTTTGGGTTATCCTTAGGTATGCTGGAGTCTGCAGAAGATGCCGCGCCGGTGGTTGTCTCACAGAAGGCGGCTATGGACTCTTACTTCGACAGCGAGAAAGCTCCCGTCGAATGCACCACCGTTCCTGCGGTAAAGACCATCGATGAGAGCGTGTACATCGGCTTGCTCACTGGTACCCTCTCCTTCCTGCGACCATGCCGCCCTTTACTCGCCTACCTCCCTCCTTTTAAGGCGAGCATGAAGAGCAGAGCTTTGCTCGCGAAAATGGCGGTCAGCGCGGTTGCCAGACGGCTTGCATCCGGAGAGTCGCGTCCCGACTTCCTCACCAAGCTTATAACGGCCACAGACGACAATGGCCATCACCTCCCTGCGGGCGAGCTCAGCGCGGAGGCCAGCTCGTTCCTTGTCGCTGGTTCCGACACGACCTCCAAGTATGCGTCCGAATTTATTAGCGACGTTCTTGTAGCTGACGGCCGTCGCGTCAGCTCGCTCGGCGCTATCACTTACTATCTCGCGCGCACACCTGCTGTACAGGCCAAATTGCAGAAAGAACTGGACGCCGTGCTTGGATCTCCCAGCCCGAACGATGAGGCTGTCATTGCTACTTACGACCAAATCAAGAACATTGCGTACCTGCAGGATGTCATCAACGAGGGCATGCGTTTACACTCTACGGCCGGCATAGGGTTGCCTCGGATAGTGCCAGAGAGTGGCCTGACTATTGCAGGGATGACTTTTGTTGGCGGAACCGAGGTCAGCTGCCCCACATACACGATTCACAGGTTAAAGTCCGTATGGGGTCCAGACGCAGACGAGTTTGTTCCCGATCGCTGGTCTCGTGGCGACCGGGCAGAGTTGTCGAAGTATTTCGTTCCGTTCTCTATCGGGCCGCGGTCAGTGTTCATCATCTCCTCGGATCTATTTACGCTCACTCATACGACCACGTTCCTGCGTCATACAGAGCATGCATCGGCAGACATCTTGCCATGATGGAGCTTACTATCTGCATTGCGACGGTGTTCCATCGGTTTGACCTCGCTCTCGAAGATCCCAATGGGAAGGCACGTACAGTGTTTACGCTTTGTTCGTAGCGCCACTAATGTATTTCCCTGTTGCTGTAGCTCAAAGTTTATGATGCATTCTTGAGGAAGCCGGCCTCCGTATTCGTTGGTATGAAGCGTCGCGTCTAATAATGGCCTACGAATTGGCGGGTCATGCTAAAGACAGAAAAATATCTGACACATGATGAAAGCTGCTCGTTACTGCCGTTGCACCGATTCCTGTTCTGTCCTGCAAAACGAAATGTCACTTGCACGAGTTCCGATTTCCCAACGGACGATATCTTGCTGTAGCTGACAGTAAACTCTGCCATTTTCTGATCGGAATGGTCGCGATGCCGCACCTTGCGGCTATGGAGGTGTTTTTTGAGCGGTATACATCCATGCATGTACAAGCTTCGAGCTCACTCTCTCAATTTTCATTTGTCCAAGATAGCCTCCCGCTGTGAAAGTGCGGCGGCGAGAGCTTAAATTGCGATATCAGCACCAATTAATACCTACTCCAGCCGCATTATCGTATCGGATGTGCATTACCTCAAGCTATGCCCGCAAGACTCACAGGAATACTTCTCCGCGTGTCTAAGCGTTTTCGAAAGGGAGAGCTGGAGAGCTCGCTAGAGGTAAAAATAATTTTAGCGTTCGAGTCACGGGACCTATCCTCAGGTAGGTCGCCGTTACGGTGTGACGCATTCTTGCCATATACTATGCGTTTCTCAGTGAGTGAACAGCCTTGAGCTTGTGTACATTGCTAAAAACGCAGATGCGTATGGCTGCAGCAGTACTACTCAACATGAGATTCAACCAGCTTCCTGAGACCATCGATTCTCGGGGTAAACACCGCTTTGAATGGCCCAGGCCGCACATTAGCTGTGTCACTGAAGTTCATGTCGTCGATGGGCGTTGAGGGGTCTTCGCTGATATTGAATGCCCACAAGATAAGAGCAGTGTTGATGAACAAGGAACTGTAATAAACCACATTGAGCATACATACTCGTAATAGCTGGACTAAAAAGCGCACCTGTTTGCTACATGTTGGCCCACGCAAACTCTGTTGATATGAATTCCCGATGTTGATCCAAAGTTTGAGATGCGCAACTCACCTTCGACCAAAGCCAAAGTTGAATGAGGATATGTCAGTCCTTATTTGGCCCTTTTCGTTCAGCCAGCGACTAGGACGAAAGACTTCGGGGTCAGGGAAGACATCCGGGTCCCGTGAGATAGCCCTGAACTTGCTTCAGCTTCCGAGCTTACTAGCTGCTAAACAAAGCCTACCAGTGGTTTCCGATAACAGTTGCTCCAGCGGGGATCACATATTCGTTCTACGATTCGTTTCAGTGATATTGCGAAGTAAATAGTACGTTCCATGGTGCACTGACCCAAACGATGTCTGTCGTAGCTCGATGTGCAAACCCTGAGGTAATCGACGTCAGTGGTATAACTGCTAAGCTGCGGTATGAGATCGCCCACCTCCATAACTAATAGGTCGCCAGCGGTACGCCTCGAGGTAGAATGCCGCGACCAAGGGTAGAAGGCTTTCGTCGCCAAATGTCGGGACTGTGGAATCGCTCAGGACAATAGGTCCACGATAAAGAGATGACACGGACGTCTATCTTTTCCGACGACGGCATCTAATTGTGCTTGCACTGCTACCTGAGTCTCGGGATATTTGGCGGCCGCCATCGTCACGAACGCTATCGCACTTGCGCTCTGTGTTGAACAGTGAGTTCGACACGTTCCTATACAAAGGACTCGGCGGTACCGTGTCTGAACCTGCACCGAACATCGACCCGGCTAGGTATGCGATTTCATCGTCCGACAGCTGCAGTTCACGCTGATTCTCCAGTAGGTAGGTTGCAAAGCAAGGCTGAGCATTGCCTGCTTGCTGTAGAATAGCTGTATGTCAATCGCTCGAAGATAAATATCGTCTTGTGACAGAAAACATACGACTTTGGCTCGGACATCATCAACAAGCTTCGAAAACATCCCTAGCTCTTCCTCGTGCCACCTCCTCAAGGTCGAGGTGACGAACGGGATGTTCCTGAGGATTGGATAGCGGTCAACGACGTGCGAGCCGATCTGGACAACCTCTCCCAACCGGGCACCGTGGACAACGATACCCTGAACTTCCGGATCAGAATAGTAGGTCGGACCTATTTTACCGTATGTAGAGCTCATTACGACACTAGCAGCATAGCTTCGTGCTGAATTAGACTCAGCATATCAGGCTGCTAGAAATGGATGCATACCGGCGAGCGTGCTCCACATGGTGTTCAGGATCAGAGATGACATCCAGGAGGTAATTTACGGCATGCTTATACTGTGTAGGCCTATACTGTACTGCGACCGTAGGTTGAAGACGGGAGTGCAACGCTCTGGGGATCGAAATCAGCTTTATAACAGACGTGTAAACCCTTGGTCCTTACTTCCGCAACTTCTTCAGTCGTTCTCCAGCGCCAACAAGGAGAGTTCGCTTGCCGCCTGACATAATCTCGCCTGCAGCGATAGACAGCGGGCGGTCTGCCAGTGCGGCACCATGCTTCTGCATGATATCGACAGCTGACTGTACCGAAATTTGGTCACGAGTCCCGCGGAACATATTCACTAACTGACCTGATAACGCCCAACAACACAAACAACGCGAGAGCCTTGACGGAAAGAAAATACGGGTCCGTACTTCTCTGTCATTTCAGCGAAGAGGAGTGGCACGCTAGAACTACTATTAGCCATAACAACCTTTAGTTATAGAATAGTGGTGAGCTTACCGAGGACCAAGCTGGAACCAGGGTGTTGCTGGTCCAGGTGGCAGAGGAAGCGATTTACGATTATTCAGCCATTCCTGGAGTTTAACGAGTAACCAGGTGCATGCGAGCCCGACAATGGCTACCTTGAGAAGAAGAAGAGTGTCTGGTTTCTGCATTTGTGGGGAGTAGGGAAGATCCATGTAGCGGAGTATATAAGTTATGCAACCAAGCTCGGAGCGCTTGAAGCGCTGTGGGCTCGTCCCATGACTGCCTCCAGAGGGTTATCAGCGTGTTGCAAGAAAAGTTGGGAGCGTCAACTTGACGTACGGTAGAGCCACGGAAACGAGTGAGACAACCGCCTAGCCTGATGATTGTGTGGTTGCCAACTTGGCTACAAAGTGACTCGGTTACACCCGTAACTTTGTAACTTGTTTGCAACTAGCCAAGTAAAAGTTACGTGTAACTTGTCTAGTTATGTCAGTAAGTTGCGTGTAAGGTAGGCGACACCAGGAACTGGCGTCCCTTACGTAAGCGTTGCACGTGATGTAGGCGCCGGCCAAATCTTGGTTTTCGCAGACCAAATGCGTATATAAAATATGGTTATGTTATGTAGTACCCTTACCATGCAGCCAGACTTTGAATTTGGCCTTTGGGAAGGCTGCGCGAGCAGCAGGCATCCAGTTACCACGGAATTTGCTTGCACAAATACTGTGGGGTGACAGGCGCATCAGCGCGCCCATCCCGCCACCCGCCCGCTTCCCTTTTTGAGTGCTGCGCTAGCAGGAAGCATCCAGTGATCACGGAATTTGCTTGCACAAATACTGTGGGGTGACAGGCGCATCAGCGCGCCCATCCCGCCACCCGCCCGCTTCCCTTTTTGAGTAGACGCCCTACAGGCGCGCACCCAAATCTCCAGCAACCGCAAACCCAGATTTTGACGAAACAGCTCAGAATGCCTGAAAGCGACGTTTTGTGCGGCAAGAGAAAAAAAAAATTATATCTCGAATTTCATGACACTTTGAGACTTTCTGAAAAATAGGAAATGTAGCTTTATACTACTATTCCACATCCTATAAGCAGAATACCAGTAAACTCACAATCGCCGTCGCAGAAAGGTTTGTCGTTGTCATCGCGCGCCTGCTTACATAAGGGACGCCAGTTCCTGGTGTCACCTACCTTAGCTTGTAACGAGCAAATTAGCGGTCCCTGCTACATCGGGCATTGCCGCAGCCTCAGCGAGTTCACAGGCTGGAGTCGATTCCACGGAGAAGTAATACGTAGAAGCTATTTATTACATATTGAATTCACTAGTCTACAATTATCTTCAATGATACAATTGGATGGTCTAGTAAGAACGGCGGTAGTCCGAGATGCACAGCGATGGGAGTGAATAAAATACATGTCAAGGTGCGACTTCGATCACAGAACGAGTCGTCGTGGTATCGTCGGATGTGAAGTCTTTCAACGCGCAGAGAGAGACCCCATGAAGCTCGCAAGGTCCAGTCCTTGATACTCGTCCTCGGGGGGAAGGTCTTCTAATCCCTTCAGTACATTCTTCTGCCCCACCGCAGAGGCCTCTTTCTCTTTCTTCGCGGCAGCGGCATCCTCCTCCTCAGTGGTGCATCTGAAAAGGTCTAGTACGAGGTCTGTGTCCATGGACGACAGACCCGAGTTTTGTTGTGTCACCACGGAGTTAGCTATGTTCAACTTGAAGCGTTGAAGACTGCGGGGGAGGGCGGTGAATCAGTATACATGTGTGTAGGACGTGAAAATAGCTCACCCCATGATCTTCTCTTCGAGGGTGCCCTTTGTGATAAGACGATAAACATTTACGACCTTCTTCTGACCGATGCGATGGGCCCGATCCATCGCCTGGAGGTCCTTCATCGGGTTCCAGTCATGCTCAACGAATATGACGGTATCCGCTCCCGTCAGGGTCAGTCCCAGGCCACCGACGTGGGTTGTGAGAAGCAAGCAGTCGATACTGGGGTCGGAGTTGAACGTCTGGACAATGGCATGGCGCTTCTTCGCATCCGTACTTCCATCCAAGCGCATGTACGTGACCGACGGCATGTGTTGCTTGAACAGGTCGGTCTCGATGATGTCGATCATCTGCTTCATTTGACAAAAGATGAGGACGCGGTGCTGTGAGAACGCCCCGCCTGTTGATCCCGCGTCGGTCTCCAGCAACTCAGACTTCGCCGACTCCCCAGTAAGAGCAGATGCCGCTCCGATACCACAATCGACGAGCAGTTGACTGAGCGTTTGCGTGAGCATGAAGTAATTTTACAGTAAGCAGAACACGCACCGAAGAGCCAGCAACTTAGGAGCGTGATGTATGTCGCTGAGTTTGGTCTCACCCTTGTAGCCAGCATGCTGGAAGGTGTCCTTGATCGCCCGGACGTCGTTCTTGAGAACCAATGCAGGGTGGTTGCAGAGCTTCCTGAGGTACTGCAACGATTGGAACACGTGTTGTTGACCTTTGCCGCTACCTGAAGAGCCAGCCTCGGGAGCGCGGACGACGTCTTCTGCAGAAGTTCGCGCATTGGACTTCGAGAAATCGTCGTACATGAACTTTTGCAGGTCGGACAGCTCGCAATAGTAGTCTTGGATGATCTTCGGAGGAAGATCGTGTAGGACATCTTCTTTGAGGCGACGTAGCAAGAAAGGAAGGACTTGTTTATGCAACGCTTCGAGGGCGAGCGCAGCTGAAGCGAGTGATAAGCCCATGCTCAAGGGTGCCAGAGGCTTACTTACCAGCTTCGCCGTTCTTACCTTTACCATCTCGGTTCGACAGTATAGGCTTGCTGAACCGCTCGTTGAAGCTCGACTCCGTGCCCAGGAATCCGGGCATCAAAAAGTCGAAGAGACTCCACAGCTCAAGGACATTGTTCTGGATGGGCGTGCCTGACAGAATCAGCCGATGATTGGCCCGGATGCTCTTGACAGCTTTGGTGAGCTTCGTCTTCGCGTTCTTGATGATGTGACCTTCGTCGAGGACGCAGAAATGCCAGTTCATGTCCTGGAGACTAGAGACATCATTGCGGACGACCTCATAGGACGTAATCACGACGTCATGCTTCTTCAACTTAGGGATGAGCTTGCTCCTCTCCCGCGAGTTCCCGGTGTACATGATAGGTTTCAGGTTCTCCGCGTACTTGAGGATCTCGTAATACCAATGGCCGGTCAGTGTCGGTGGGCAGACGATAAGCGAGGGTAGGTGGGTAGAATCTGGGGACTTCGTGTCCTCGTACCGCTTAGCGCGCTCGTAGTGCTTACTCGCCAAGATGCAGATTGATTGTAGAGTCTTGCCTAGGCCCATGTCTACGCTGACTGTTAGGACAAGCGCGAAAATGAGACTGCAAGGCACTTACCGTCGCAAAGGATTCCATGCAACTGATACTTTGCCAAGAACGCCAGCCAGTTGACACCCTCTTGCTGGTATTTGCGCAGCTCGGCGTTGATCTTGACCGGGATCTCGTATTGCTGTACTTTGCTTCCGTCCAGAAGCTGTGTCAAGAACTGGCGCTCTTCATCCCTACGGCGAAGGAGGTCTTCCGAGAAGTCAGGAGGATCAGGAAGTCCAGCCTGGAAGCGAAGGTGAGAGGGATGAGGTCGCAGTATTCCAAACATTTCGTACCTCGAGTGGTACCATTTTGACTAGTGAAGCGAATGTGTTGGTTGCCGTCGACCGAATGTCGTCATCTGAATCGCTCATCCGGCCGAGCACCGGGACGATCATGAAAATCACATATGGTAGCGCCTTGATGTCGAGCTTCTGCACAATGTCTGTACTGACAGTGAGCTCTTGAACCCACGGACAGAGATGAATACTTACGATAGGCCAGCTCCGTAGCACCCTGGCGGTTGGGAAGGTTGAGAGCGTCACCCAGAAATGGGACAACCTTCTCGATGACGTATCGCATGGCCGCAGCGGTGATAACATCGCACACAGTCGCGAAGCAACGGGCAGCGCATTGACGAATGATCGCGAACTTGCTCCGAAGAGTGAGGTGGATAAGCGGGAACAGCTCGTGGAACTTGGGATAGAGACCGTGATGCAAGGTAGGAACGATCGCATCCAGAACACTCAGAGAGTCGATCACGTCCTGTCCAAAGCGTTGGTCGATAGTGGAGTCCATTTTGTTGGGTGACCCGCTGGCGCACGCGCTGAGTAGACCTCCGGCCATCGACTGCCACATGTTGGGTACAACATCCAGGAGTCTGTCACCGAACTTGGCGGAGAGCTGCACGAAAGCCAAACTGGCACCGCGCCGAGATAGTCGTGCTTTGATACCAGTCTCCGGTGACATAGGTTCTTCTTTACCGTTCGCATCCTTGTCCTTGGGGAGAGAAGGTTTCTGGAAGGAGAGGACTCCACGCGTGTACTTCCGGTTGAATGCAAAAGTGGGCGTTTGTTCAACGTACTGGCACAAGAACGTGCATAGATTCTTCACGATCTTCTCCGGAGGCTGGACCAATTGACATTGTACGCAGAATTCGACGAAGGCGGCCACAGCCACTGCTGACCTGGTTTGTAGCTGGATATTCTCTTCACTCTGCGGGAGAGGAATTAGTCATACTAAGGTCGGACGCAATAGAGGTACTGACCTTGATGCCGTTCATTATACCCTTGACAATTGGACTGACTTTATCGGGGGTGGCCTTGAGCGCGACAAAAGCAGCAGCGAACGCGGCGGATACGCGGACGTCATATTGTGCCTTCACCTCAATATAGCGTTCGATGTTAGCCGCGACATGTCCCCGCTTCTCCTTGATGATGGCGAGCTCCTTCTTCTTGGTCCTACCCAGCGAATCCTTGAGCTTGTCAAACATCTCTCCGACAGCAGCCTGAGCCGTGGAGATGGTGAAGCAATCTTCACGAGTACCCATGATGTCGATCTCCGTGCCGAGGTTAGGAATGCGCGTAATGGGAAGCCTGCAGTCGTGGCTGAACGCCTGGAGGAGATTGAAGCACTCCGAGTGGAGTCTTGCAAGCGTGTACATCATCTCGTGGTACGCGGGCGGTGGGTCATTCTGTAGGAACTGCAGCGCCTTGATGCTCAGATCCTTGGCCAGAGGAGATTTGTCGAGGAGTGGAATGTCGTCTTTCGCCCGCACTTCGTACTCTCTGGCCCATTCCTCGGTCACCACAGCAGCAAGGAACTTCTGCAGCATGCTAGGCGAGTCGACATAGTGAATAAGTATCGGGCGGAACATGCCCTCGTGCGTTTCATCCTACACAACCAATTAGACTCTAGGACTCCACGGAGTGGCAGAACATGCATACCAACGACGGCCATACAGCCATGAAATATGCCATAGATATAGCGGCAGCGACTCGCGCAGCGATAATCGTTTCCATAGCGATGAGAGATAGATCCTGTGCAATCATGTTCTTGTCGACGTTGTGTCTCTCTGCACCCGGGTCGGCCCCTAGTTTCGCAAGAGCCGGGTCGTAGAACGAGGCGACATTGATAGGAGTGCCAAGCGGGGTCATCATCACCTCGTACCACTGGAGTAGGAGGGGCTGTGCAACGGTGGATTGTAGCCATCCTCTGGTCGAGCTCAAGATGTCGAGAACTAGGCGCCAAGCGGAGAGTGTCGCATCGCGGATGTCGGTGCGTTCCTCAACGATCATGTTTTGGAACAAAAGCTGGAGGAAGGACACGTTGAGCCAGTCACGTGGCAGTGAAGGGACAGACATGAATGAGTGGAGAGTCTTGACAACAGCGAGACGGACGTTTGGAATAGTGTGTCGAACGAAAGGGAATAGGGTAGGTGCCAACACAGAGAGTGGCTGTCTGACGCTTCGAGTCAGCTTCGAGATCTCACAGTGCAAAAAGTACTCACGACTGGGAAGGGTCGGCAATAATGTCGATGACCTTCTCATACGCAACAAGGTTGCCTAGAGGCCGGTCAGCCAGGTTCACAAACCCCCCAACATCACATACCTAATAATTCCATAACGGTCCCTACACTCGAGCTGAGGTCATCTTTCATGTCGCTGAGGCAGCTCCACAAAACCGCCAACACGCGACTAAGCTCGTCAGGAAGCTGATTCACAAGATGCTCTGCCACGGGCAACAAACACGAAGCGGCCACCGACCGAACATCGTCGTCACGGTCACCAAGTCTATCAACGTAATAAGTTCCAGCGGGCGCGGTAGATGTCGAGACGACTTACCCAAGAACGGCAGCGTCAACAACTCCCCGAAGTACCTCCTGACCGGCTGCTGCTGCTGCATCATCGACGTACGCAGTGACGAGATCGCTCCTGACCGCCACTTCGTACTTGATCCCTAACAGACCAGCATGTCGGACCTCCCAAATGTGGCCTTTCTCCGTGACCTTTCCCTTCTGCGCGCCGTTCGCAGGCTTGTTGGGAACAGAGAAGTCTTGTCGGATCATCTCAAGCAAAACGGAGTGCACCCGAAGTGCTGATCGTCTCGGCATATGGAGCATCAACGAGGCCAATGTTTGCGAGACCGTCTCCCTGACAGGTGCGACGACCTGATACGACATGTAGCACAAGACTTGCAAGCTGATATTGTTGACGTACCTGGTCAGACACAAAGTCTCCAAATCGATCCAGCACAAATACGCAGAGGAATTTGACCGCCAAGTCGTTGCACCACTTTTCATGTGTTATCTCGTTCTCCTCCCATGTAACGTTGGCTGTCAAGCTCGGGGATCAGAGGATATTTGCCTTGTTATATAAGGAAAGCGTACCTCGCATACCGCCATACTTTCCTTGGCTCTTCAGCAGCTCACGCAGGGCCATAGCGGCACCGTGACGTACTTCCCAGGCAGGTGAGAACAAATCGACCTCGAGCATCTTGACAAGACCGTCCCATACCCATCGTCCTGGGTCGACCTCCAACGCCTTTGACTGTTTCTCGGCCCTCGGCGCGACAGCGCCACCTTTCGAAGGATCTACCACAGCTTTCTCGGCTGCTTCTATGGGCGATTTTGGACTTACGGCACGGCTTGATGGTGAGTTGGGGTCGTCTGAGGCGACCAAGCGTACTCTAGAACACGGTTATTGACCATTATATTTGAGTCGACGAGCATTAACACTAACTTGTTGGGAGGGGCAGTAACACTTGCACTATACTTGGAAACCGCGGGTGGCGCAGTTGCAACAACAAAAGCACTGTTGCCGCCCTTCCGCTTTCTCTTAAGGCGGTTGCGCTCACGAGCCGAAAGATTGCTAGCGTCTTCGACTACAGCAGGTGCACCGTTGGAGGGCACTGGAGAGGGCGCAGCCGGCGTCGGTGACAGAGACGGACCTGCCACGGCTATCTCGGCGTTGAGCGGCGCGGGCTGTAGGATGGGCTCGTGGTCCTCGTCCATCTTGGCGTCTTCGTCACCGTTTTCAAACTTTGGTGCTGCCGTTTCACTATCAACGTGCATCTCGTCGTCGTCTGCGAGTTCCTTCTCCAGGTCAATATCGTCCGCGCCGCCGACGGATTCAAGGAAGTCAAGTCCGAGACGTCCCATAGCCTCTTTGCGTGCCTTCTTGACTTCTGACGAACTCGCGAGAATGCCAGTCGGTTTTGTAAACTCTTTGCCCGAGGAGGCCAGGAGTAGTGTTCCCTTCTCCATCAGCTCCTGGACGGAAAAATGTGGAAACTCAGGAGGCGGTAGATTTGGGGCTTCACCAGGAGTTTTTACGCCCTCTTGAGCGCCTGGTTGCCATAATGGAACGAGTGTGAAGATTTGAGATAATGCGACTGATACTGCAGTACGAGTTTCATGGGATTTCGAGTGTAGATACGGTAGTATCTATTGAGCATGTCAGGGAATCTCAATATAGGCCACATGACCTTACTCACTCTCGCTACTACCGACATCAACTCAGACCAGGCCGCCGAATCGCTCACGGCGCCGACATGCTGTCGGGTTGTTTTGATATCATCTTCGACTATTGCTACATCGCTGATTACACTCTTGACGGCTAGCTGGGCAAGCTGTTTCGCCGCTGTCGTTCTCACCGAAGTAGAAGAGCCTGTGTCGAGCAGGAGGAGGAGTCGGTCCAGCCTGGCATCAAAGTGTCAGAGGGACGACGACAACAACAAGTGCCAAAAGCGGCCGACGCACCTCGATGTCATGGTAGAAACGTAATCCGGGGCAGCCCGGGCCGAGCGGCTGCCGCGTGTGAGGTCTTGTGCTGGAAACTGGGGGAAATTCTCACGCCCCCGGACCTCCCAAGCACCTTTTTATCATTTCCTCACTCTGTGACAGAAAATTGCGATCGTCACGCGTTATGTCACCACCTTCCATTTGCGGCACGTACGCGCCCGTCTGTGACACGTGTGCTAGGGACGCTGTGACGGTTGACGAACATCCACCGTGGCTCGCAACAAGTGCCCGCCTTGTAATTTGTGATGCTTAGCATATTTTCTCTCGCATGTTCTCCTCGCTCATCATCTCGCACTCTCAGAACTGTAACTGTCGTGGGAAGGGCGGCAGAGAGAAGTGAGAAACAGGGAAACCTGGGAGGACACTGCCCAACTCTATTTAGGTTCGTACGCTCTGATCGACGTCACGGCCATTGATGGCAAGCCTTCCATCACGCTCTGACCCTCGCTCGAAAAGGACGCCATCGAGGATGAGCCACTCGCACGGCGACGAAGCAGCGTATGTGTCCCGTCCTCTTGTCCAGGTGTCGTTATTTACCGCGCGTGGTCCTGTAGATGACATCCAAGAGTCGAGACTGGGCTCTAAAGTTGTATGAAACCTTGCTTGACCAGCTGAACGATGATAACAATGCCGTCACAAAAGGTAACTACCACGGGCCAGCTTTAGAGGCGTCATTCTCTAACTACGTCGCCAAAAGAACTCTTCCCCTGCGGAGAGCACCATCTTCAACGATTGAGAGCAGCCATATCGTCTGCGGAGATCTCAACGCAGCTCGATGACTCCATAAAGGTTGCTCACGAACAAATGTTCCGTGCATACCGATCATCCCAGTCGAATTTATGCTGGCGGAGGCTGTATACGGACGCCTGCATTCTCAGATCCCTGTCGGAATTTTCAAGTCTTGAGAACGCGTCACAGGCCTACACCCCTGTGGTTCGGTGTATCTCACGACTGGACCAAGCTATCATCATAGCCGGTCCGGCAGGTGAAGGCCGCCTTGAACTTATCCTAGATACTATTGTTTCTATGCAAGCATCAATTCGGCCACCGGTAGACGCGACGACGCCTTCCAATTTCTTTCGCCTCAGCCCTCTTGTTGTACCATCCGCTACATCCTCTACCCATATCCCGGCTCTGCCAGATCAGCCATCACTCACTTCCTTTGTCACGAAATACTCTCGCACACCATTTATCTTGCGGGGATTCCTCAACGACTGGCCTGCACGTAACGATCACCCATGGAGCTCGATTCAGTATTTACGATCGCTTGCCGGCATGGGCCGACTAGTACCAGTGGAAGTGGGACAAGATTACCGCAACGACGACTGGGACCAGAGGCTTATGCTATGGGACGAGTTTCTCGACACACTGTCTCGCCAAGAAGGGAACAAACACTCCGCGCCTGTAATCTACCTCGCCCAACACGATCTGTTCAAGCAGTTCCCGGCACTGCGAGATGATCTAATTATCCCTGACTATGTCTATGCTTCGCCCCCTGCGCCGGATGGTTATCCGATGTACTCCCCGCCTGCGAATGACGACCAGCTGGTGATCAATACTTGGTTAGGCCCGGGCGGCACTGTCTCACCTGCGCACACGGTGAGTGCAGTGCCTCTAGTATCACTATTTTGCTGATATGTATAATAGGACCCATTCTTCAACATATACGGTAAGCGAACACAGTCTTATGGAACCACACGAGTCCCCTAAAACAGTGACCCATTTCATCTACACAGCCCAGGTCGTAGGGCGTAAGACTGTCTGGCTCGCGCCACCCGAAACAAGCCCGTATATGTACGCATACTCATCCGCCTCCGACGACACTAGCCAGCCCCATCATCCGGCTGCGAACAACACGAACCCAGCGCTAAGCAATACATCGAGGGTAGACGTGTTTGTCCGTTTGGAGGAGATCGACACGCAGTTCCCACACTTCAGGGAACACGTTGTACCGCATGCCATGTGTGCCACACTCGAACCAGGTGATTTATTGTTCTTTCCACCTGGCTGGTGGCATGCTATGCGCAGCGAGGAGACGAGCTTCTCGGTCTCGATGTGGTTCTAGTCATGGTATAAGGAGATGGTTCATTCACCTGCTGCGCATGCCATACCAGTACCGAGTTTGGGAGCCTACTTGCAGTGCACCGTTCCGGATAAGCCATAAACGCAACCATCTCTGTGCGTAGTTGACAGACTTCCATTACATTGCCTATCTTACACACTGGCCCATTCAAGCTCTGCAAGCCTCCACTATTTCCTCCAGCTTGTCCAGCCTTGGCGAGAATATAGCCTTGAAAGGAAGCGGGCGTACTGTGCCAGAATCAGTGAAGTTCATGGTATCGATAGGCGCTACAGGGTCCTCCCGAATGTTGAAAGCCCACAATAGCAAGGCGGTGCTGATAAAAACGGAGCTGGGCGGGCGACATGTCAACTACGAAGAAGCATCATAGGGAAAACAGCTGACTTGTTGGCGACATGCTGACCGATACAAACCCTACAGTGCATCCATCGATTAGACAGCCATGCAAGCGGCGAAACGCATCCCGCGTACCTCCTGCCAAAGCCGTAAGTGAACGGAGAAATGTCTTCACGAAGCCGCCCCGTATCATCCAACCATCGACTAGGCTTAAACTCTTCGGGCTCAGAAAATACGGACGAATCGTGTCCGACAGCCCTAGAACTTCAGTCATTACGGAGAAACAAAGAAGGGCCATATGAGCATACCAATGATTTCCATATACCGTCGTCCCCTCAGGTATGACGTAGCCGTTCTGCCAGGCTTGTCAGCGATAGAGAACGCCATCACAAAACACACTCGCCCATATGATGTCGCTGGTCGCCCGATGGGCGAAGCCTATGCAACATGTCCTCAGCACAAGGTTCCGTCTAATGTGGTCGCCCTCGCTCACCGCCCCAGCTGATGGGTCGCCATCGGAAAGACTCCAGGTAAAACGCGACCACGAGGGGAAGCGCTTTCTCATCGTCAAATGTAGGCACTGCGCTCGAACGTTTATGAATACTATTCCGGGGCACTCTGCCGGGCGACGTACCTCTGTCCCTTCCAACGACGAGGTCCAGCTGAGCTTGGATTTCGGCCTGAGCATGAGGGTTGGTGGCCGCAGCCATGATCACGAATGTAATCGCAGTGGCAGTCTGGATATCGCGCGGACATGTCACAGTTATAGCGGGGGACATGGGTAGGAGTACCTACCGAGTCCGATCCAGCTCCAAACATTGAACCGGCAAGATACGCCAGTTCGTCATCCGACAAACCATACTCGGCTTGATGCTCCAATAAATACGTTGTGAACGATGGCTGGGCACGGTTTGCTTCCTATGCGCATGCTGTTAACTTCGCATTGCAGACCACGACACCATGAGGGACTAACCACCTGAGTCCTGACAACATTGACCATGCTAGAGAATAAGCCCAACTCTTCTTTGTGCCATTTTCGCAAGGTTGAAACTACGAATGGTACATGTCGGAGTATGGGGTAGTTGTCGACGACGTGTTGACCGGCTGGGACGACCTTGCCCAGCCGTGTTGTGTGGACGTTGATCTCGAGAACCTCAGGATCGGTGTAGTACGTAGGAGTATTCTTGCCATACGTCATAGTCATGATAAGACTCGCAGCGAACCTGCAAATGTATATGAGATCCACTTTTAATTTGTCTGTGAAAATTAAATCCTTACCGTTTCGCGTGGTTGATATGGTTCTCAGGATCTTGCAGCAAGTCGATAATGAGGTCCAGACCGCAGCTATACTGGATAGGCTTGTGTTGTACAGCCGCCGTAGGTTGTAGCTGGGAGTGCAGTGCTCTTTATAGATATCATCAGATCCCTTACGCCAGCTTTAAGTATAGAGGCACACCTGCGGAGTCTTCTGAGACGCTCTCCATTATTCACAAGCAACGTACGCATTCCTCCAGACAAGAATTCGCCAGCCGCAATAAAGTCCGGGCGGGAGGCCAACTCAGCATTATGCTTTTGCATAATATCAACGACTTCCTGTCGTGGCATCAGAGCCAAGGTATTCGCTCGCGATAGAGCAACCTACCTTGTAACCGTTGATAATGACAATCAGTCGATTCCCTTGTCTATAAGAAAACACTGGTCCGTAAGCCTCGGCCATCTGTGCGTACTTCAATGGTGCCCTGAAAGATGGTTTGAGTCCCGCACCGAACTGTGCCCGCAAATGTTCCTTACTTGGGGCCTGGATGGAACCATTGGGCCTCTGGCCCAGGAGGCAAAGCGGATACTCTGTACCGTTGAGAATCATCGATCCTACGTACGACCAGCAGCATCAACAGGCAAATTAGGACAATCCCGATAATTTGAAAGGCCAACAACGCGCTGCCAGTCATAGTAAGCATGGTGGTGGTGAGAGCGCAAGGTGACCATCATAGGCTGTGGGAGTTTTAGGTGGGTGTGCGCGCTGTCGAGAACTAACATACAGCTAAAAGACTGGCGTGAGATATTCGATAGCGATAGAGTCCGCTGACAAATGTTGAGACTGCATCGACTGAACAGCATGGGAGTCAAATGACAACCCACTCACTCGTTACCCACGGCGCCGGCGTTTTCCAGCGTCACAGAATGCACAATGGTAAATGCGGCAGCTTTCCATTA
The DNA here is from genome assembly GCA_000832265.1 of Phlebiopsis gigantea 11061_1 CR5-6. Lineage (NCBI taxonomy): Eukaryota > Fungi > Basidiomycota > Agaricomycetes > Polyporales > Phanerochaetaceae > Phlebiopsis > Phlebiopsis gigantea. The sequence continues at coordinate 43,929 of KN840562.1, forward strand.
CACTTTTCCTGAATTGCAAGTAACTTACATGTACCGCCTGATACGCTGCCGCAACACGTATTACAGCGTCACATTACCGTGCATGATGGCACAAAATCGGATACCAAATGCAAGTACGACACGTCTAGTACACACGCTTGAATGGTGGGACAGGCTTGCACTCGTTCTCGTCGAGGGTCGTGTCGATGACGCCACGGTACTTGATCTCCACGTCAGGCGACGTCGTCGAGTGCTGCCAAGTAAGGGTGTGCTTCATCCATTTCTCATCATCACGCTGTGGTTAACCACGGTGAGCAAATCATAAATGGAAGCGAGGACAAGGGATTGCCACATACATCAGGGAAGTCCTCACGAGCGTGAGCACCACGGGATTCCTGGCGGTTAGCGGCGGCAGTGATGGTCTGGACGGCACACTGAAGGAGGTTGCGGAGTTCCAGAGTCTCGACAAGGTCACTGGGTACAGCATGTAAGGAACCAACGTGTCAGATATCGAGCTCCATGACTTACGAGTTCCAGATCATGCTCCTGTCCTTGATGCCGACTTGGTCGTAGCTTTTGTAGATCTGGCGGATCTTCTGGACACCCTCGTCAAGAGACTCTTGGGTACTACACACATAATCTCAGAATGCATCTGCGAGAAAGTTCACAACTGTCTTACCGGAAGACAGCGGCGTCAGCTTGCATGGCCTTCTGCATATCCAGGCGGATCTTCGCGGTGGGGGTCGGGCCGTTTGAATTCCTGATCTGGTCCAGGAACTCGACGCTCTCCAGGCCAGCTTCGTCTGGGATTTTCTTGTGTGGCTTGCCAGGAGTCAAAGTATCCTTGATATGGTGTGCGCAAGCTCGGCCGAAGACGACGATGTCAAGAAGCGAATTGGCGCCGAGACGATTTGCGCCGTGGACGGACACGCAAGCTGCCTCACCAGCGGCGTACAGGCCAGGGACGACCTTATCTTTGCCATTCTGTTTCGCGGGGCTAGTTAGTAAATGTGCAGTGCCGGTAGTAATATTGAATACTCACCGCGTCGGTTGTAATGACTTCGCCGGTATACTTCGTGGGAATACCACCCACTGCGCGCGCAGTTAAAATCCACTAAGCTCGCGAAGACAAGGTACGACTTACTGTTGTAGTGAACGGTAGGCAAGACGGGAATTGGCTCCTTGGTCACGTCGACACCAGAGAAAATGGCAGCAGTCTCGGAAATACCAGGAAGTCGTTCGTGAAGAATCTCAGGGGGCAAGTGACTGAGCTGCAAGTAGATGTGGTCCTTCTCGGGACCGATACCGCGACCCTCACGAATCTCGATGGTCATGCTACGCGATACGACGTCACGGGAAGCCAAATCCTTGGCAGTAGGAGCATAACGTTCCATGAAACGTTCACCCTCCGAGTTCAACAAGTAACCACCCTCGCCACGAGAGCCTAAGCAGAATTATTACGCGGTCCCACGTTAAGTGAGGTAATGCTAACGCACCCTCAGTAATCAAACATCCAGCACCGTAGATACCCGTCGGGTGGAACTGGACGAACTCGAGATCTTGCAGAGGAAGGCCTGCACGGGCGACCATGGCGTTACCGTCACCAGTGCAAGTGTGTGCGCTTGTGCAGCTGAAGTAAGCTCGTCCGTATCCACCGGTCGCGAGGACAGTCTTGTGTGCGCGGAAACGATGGAGGGTACCATCCTCCATGTTGAGAGCAATGACGCCGACACACTCGCCATCTTGCATGATAAGGTCGAGGGCGAAGTACTCAATGAAGAAGTTTGTGTTGTGGCGGAGAGACTGGCCGTAGAGCGTGTGGAGGAGGGCGTGGCCGGTGCGGTCAGCGGCGGCAGCGCATCGGTATGCCTGTCCACCCTTGCCGAACTTCAGTGACTGACCTCCGAACGCGCGCTGATAGATCTTGCCCTCCTTGGTTCGTGAGAACGGGACACCAAAGTGCTCGAGCTAATCGAATTTAGAGGGGGCCATCGTCAAGTTTGCACATATACGCACCTCAATGACAGTCTGAGGAGCCTCACGACACATGTAATGAATAGCATCCTGGTCACCCAGCCAGTCCGAACCCTTGACCTAAAGCAGGGGTGAGATGGCGTCCGGGCGAATGAAACACGTGGACATACGGTATCATACATATGCCACCGCCAGTCATCCTCGGTCATGTTCTAAGGGGTTCATGAGTACGCGTCATAACAAAAAACACTCGTACATACACCGAGAGCCGCATTGATACCGCCCTAAGGGGTCATGGTCAGACGAGCGCGTTATGAGTGTGATGCGCGCGAACACACCTGGGCAGCGACAGTGTGACTTCTCGTTGGGAATAGCTTAGTGATACAAGCGGTGTTGAATCCAGCTTCAGCGAGACCGAAGGCAGCACGCAGACCGGCACCTCCAGCACCACTGCGCAACGTTAACCCACGAAGGCGGAGATAGTGGACGATGCAACTTACACGACAATGGCGTCGTATTCGTGTTCAATAAGTGGGTATTTGCCCGAGTCCCATGACTATACGGGTCTCGAAGCTCAGAGTCGGTCTACATTGCAAAGCGCGATACTGCATACCGGAACCTCCTGGGCCTTCACGGGGTTGGTCGCAACGACCCTGCGCACAGCAGCAGAGCTCGAGAACGACCTCTGCGCGCCGCTAACGGCCTTTCGCAGCTGTTTCTTGAGCATGGTCGCGGGCGAGGATGACGGGGTGGTGGATGTCGGAAGGAAGGGCGACCTCGACGGCAGCTTGGCCGCCAAACTAAGCGCTCGGCCGAACCGTCAAGTCCCGGTCGCCCTTGTCCAATCACGGACCCAGGATTTCCCCCACAATCACCTGTTTCTCCCCGTCCGGCGTCGGCGAACGGCCGCAGGCGGCGGATGCAGATTACACTCCAACCAGCTCAAAACTCTACAGAAATACAGCATAACAGTACAGTTTTCTCTAAATATTCCACAGATTTTCAACGCAACACACCAAGAGGGTCCTGCTGTTGCCTCGGCGGAGGTTGATCGCGCGGACCCTTGTCCCCAGACGGGGTTTGAGAGGGAGGCAACGACGGCGTCACTCGACTCGTGCTGGAGTGCGCGGTCCCAGGAGGTTTTGAAGCTAGCCGAGGAAGTGATGCGATGGGAGACTCTCGCACAGTGAACGACGAGAATGAATGATTCCACGGCGCGAGCGGTACTGCATTCTGGTTCGGTGGGAGGATAGACACAGTTGGAGTGGGCGACGGAGAGCGAGTCTGAGGATGGGCTGCTTGCATTGCTGACGGAACCTTCATGGGTACACGAGTGAGAGATGGCCCGACAGTAAAGTAGTCATGTGTGCGCCGTGTTGTTGAGGAAGGATGTGTTTGTAGAGATGGCGGCGCCGTGGCGACGGGCAGTGGAAGAGCAGGGATGATCGTGGCGGTCTCTGGAGCCTTGTTCATATCGGCCTCCTGCTCCAGCTTCTTCGCTTGCCGTCGCTTCAGCTCTTCCTCACCCACCAGCCGATCGTCTTCAATCCTATCAGGAGAGACCGTCCCCTTGAGCACGTCCCGTACGTAGGACAGGCATTCTACTGCCTCGCGCTTGCGCTCACGGACACTTTTCGCCTGGTCTTGGCTATCCGCGACCCCTTCGTCAAGAAGGAGCGTGTCAACAATCCAGCTGACAGAGTCTCCTAGACGTCGTTGGACAGCCTTCAAGTCGGCAATGTCCTTATCCATCTCGAATCGCGTACGAGGCTCCCACGGTGGTCTCTCTGAAGACGGTCGTTCGTCAAGGAGAGGATACGAACCATTCGTCGCAGGGGGCGATATGGGAAGCCGCGGCAGAGAATTTGCAAGATCCGGTAGATTTCGCTACAGCGGTATCAGCATTGCATCTATAGTCCTGACTGCTGTCACCGACCTTGAGCTCGCTCACAGCGTTCATGACAGTCTTGTTGATACCAAGGCTCTCCCCCTTCTCCAACAGCCCTCTTGCTAACATCTCTGGAATGGCCATTGGGTTCGAGCCTTGACGAAGGTGCATTCGGTGCACGCCATCTGCAGGGTTCTTGGATCCAGTGATGGGCGACATCGGCTGGCCTCGCTCGCTGACACGGGGTCGCCCTCGGCGCATGGGCGGCGGCGGAGGCTCGGGAACCTCGAGGGATATGTTCAACAAGTTCAGGTTCTCGTGCACGATGGAAACGCCTGTTGCAGCAGAGGGCGACATCTGTAACGTGAGAGCTTGGCGAAGTAGTAGAGTGGCAGGGTGAAGTGAAGTGGATGAACTTGAGGTGAGCGGGGGGTACCGCAGGAGGTAGGTGAGCTGGGCGCTGTAATCCGACGGTATCACTGCCAGTATTTCAACATCTGCACTCGTGGATTGGAAAATCCCACTTACATTGATTACGAATTCGGATGAGCATAGCAACACACACCCAAGGTGCCAGGTCAAAGGACGGGTCGCACGCAAAGAGTCCGTCCCACAGGACCATCGCGTCCTCCATGGTAAATTCGCGTGTAAACAGCAGCCGTAACCATCGACTATGGGGCACAGTGAGTCAGGTCTCACAAACTAAAGTTATGTCTACTTACATTCCATATATCTGCGGTTCTATGCCCGAACTCTGTAAGCTCTTCCATAGATGTGGGTCGACGGTCTTCAAAAAAACACCTTGCACGCGGTTACATGCGTCGATGATAGGCGCGACATACGGCTTGAGGCTTGCGTCGGTGGGGCTGGCAGGAAGCTGTACGTGGGATGGTAGCGGCGTCTTCCCCACGTTCGTGTCTTTAGCCTCGCGCCACTCGTACCATCGGCCTACGCCCCGCATAACAGAACTGAAGATTGTCCACGCGTCGGCGGCTACCCATGCTCTTGAACAGATCTCCCGGAGTGGGTGATCATCCAGAGTGGCGTCGTCCACCGATATTGAATCGTAGTCGACAGCATAGTAGAGCGGTGCCAGGAGTTCGTGCATGCCTTGGCGGTATCCAATGTCTGGGTGTGTTGCCGAATAGACAAACAGTATGTTGGTCAACTGGGCCTGAACTTCTGCGTCACGAAAAAATTCAATGTCCGGAAATCTACATGCTGTTTCAGCTATGTACGGTCTAAAATACAACTCTCACGTACGTTCGTTCGACATCTTGCAGAATAGTCTTTCGGAGGTCCATGGACGTAAACCATGCCGTCCAAGGATTCTTCGTGCTTATGTTAGCGCGACATTTACAGCACCGTTGATGCAGCGTACCTCATTATGCAAGCTTAAGGGATTGTTCTGATCAAGATTCCCACCACTTCGCTCAGTCCTTGGAGGCGATTCATCTGTCCCGGGAATGATTACGCCTTCCTCATAGCCCCCGTCGGGGGCACGCATCTTCTCCAGAAAGAGGTTCTTATACGCCGTCCGCGAGGCCTTGATGGCTTGAATGGGAATCGTGACGTGTTCTGGTGGATGCGGCTGCAACGGCCCCGCTTCAACAAGAAACAGCTACATTCACAGATCAAGTCAGCAGATGAATATAATCCAAGCGCAGATACGGCACACCTTCCAAGCTAAACTTCGCCCAGCCACACCAGTCGCGTTGTCTGCTGCAACGAGTAATCTACCTCCAAGCGCAGCATCCTTGACCTTGTTAACGGAAAGGCCAGAGTTGAAGAGCGCATCGTACGCGTCCCTGTCGCAGCAAAGCTGTTACACGCTCGAACTACCGAGCCAAGGACCAAGCAGAACGACAGACTTGATCTCCTTCACATCTGGCCGACCCCTTCGTTCGCTCATCTGCTTGACAAACGATAAGAGAGAGTATGAAAGAGGATTATTGGAATCGTCGGTACGTAGTAGGTGAGCGCAGTGCATACCAAAGTTGATGCGGTCATTGTCATTGATACAGGCGTCTATCAATCTCGCAAAGCGCCATTAATGTAGGTCACTGCCAACTTCCAACCGTCAAGCCAACGTCGCTCACATCTTTACCTTCACCCCTGTTACTGTCAGGCAAGCGGTATCAAACGTTCGTATGTTTTTCACAAGTCTGTTTGTCTCGCAAACTAAAGCTGGACAGAATATTCAACATGTTTGTTAGCAGAGTTCTACCTGGCCATCCATCGTTGAGCGACCGACAAAATATCACGCGTGGTCTATTTCCTTAATCGCCGACTACACTTTACATAAAGCAAACCTCTCCATGGAGGCCACCAGCTCGCCCCGCGAGGCGTCGCCAGCAGTCGCCCTGTTGTCCGTCCCCAGTAACCCACCAACCCGAAAGCGCAAGCATGCAGCCATCTCTGGAGGGGCTACAGCTACAGCGTCGCCTGCATTGTCTGAGCGAGGAGACACACCGAACCCCACGTTTGAAAATGTGGTGCTTCACAAGCAAGACCTGCTGAGTCGACCGCGTCTGACCATCTCCCGACACCCTTCGTTCGCACCCATCGCGCCCGGCTCGCCGTACAATGCCACGGAACCCCTGTGCTTCAACCGCCTCAACTTTCGGTACACGCCCGCCGGTGTTACTGGCGTAGAGGGCGGCATCCCGTTTCGGACCATTGAGTCTGCGCCGACAACCTTCCGCGTCTCCTGGGAAGACAGGAGCCCGTTCATCAAGGTCACACCGGATGGACTTGGACTACGGGGCGACAAGGGCTTTCGCAGCGCGCGCTGCAACGCACCGGTGAGGGCGGGAAAGTGGTTCATGGAGGTGCAGATCGGAGTGGGCGGGGGCGACCGGCCGGTGGAGAGCAAGAGGGTGGAGGGCAGCCACGTCCGCCTGGGCTGGGCGCGCCGGGAGGCTCCTCTGAACGGGCCTGCGGGGCTCGACGGATATAGTTATGGAGTGAGGGACAAGAACGGTGAGAAAACGCACCTGTCGCGCCCGCGCCCGTACGGCCAGCCGTTCAAGTCTGGCGATGTAATTGGCATGTACATCTCGCTGCCTTCGCCGCGGCGGCAGCCCAACAAGAAGGACCAATATGACCCCGCTCATATCAAGCGCGAGCGCATCGCTATTGAATTCAAGGGTCAGGAATACTTCGAGTCGCTCGAGTACCCCCAGTCGAAGGAGATGATCGCACTCATGGACGCGAATGACCGCAAAAAGTCGACGAGCTCGACGCCTGCGCCGCCATCGACGAAGAAGTCCGCGACGGTAAAGAACCTCCCCAGCACGGCGAGGAGAAACAAGACCAGCCTTCCCGAGCCTGCGCCAATGCGACCTCTGCCCACCCTCGGACCCGAATCATGCATCGCATTCTTCGTGAATGGCAAGAGCCAAGGCATCGCCTACCAGAACCTCTTTGACTATCTACCACTTCGTACACCGCCGAACAAGTCCCAAGAAAAGCGGCGCGCGAACAGAGAGGGCATCAGGGAACACAAGGAGAACCCATTCGACGACGGCAGTCTGGGCTACTACCCTATGATCTCGCTGTTCAACGAAGCGGAGGTGAAGCTGAATCCTGGACCGGACTTTCAGTACCCGCCACCGCCAGACATCGACGCGGTACTTGTCTCTGAAAACCCAGAGGACACGGACGTCAAGCCCGCGGACGAGGCGGCGCGCACATGGCGGCCGATGTGTGAGCGTTACGCGGAATACATGGAAGAACAGTTTGCGCTGGACAAGCAGGAGGAGAGGGAGCTTATAGAGCAGACAAAGGTGCGTCCAGGGGGTGCCTCTCTTTCGCAGGCAGCTGATGATGCCGACACAGGCCGAGGAGACCAAAGACCTCTCTGACCAACAAAAGCGCGAGCAGCACCGCGCAAAACGGCGCGCGCAGGCTGCCGCGCGCAAGGAGCGCAAACGCAAGGAAAAGGAAAAGGAAGCCACCGCCGACGCGCGGGCGAACGCAGCGCAGCGCAAACGCAAAGCCGAGGACAGCCGCGCGCCGTCCATGGAGGTGGAGATGATGCAGTTCGACGACGGCAGCCTCGCGGGCTCCTCTGTGCTCCCGACTCTCGATTTCCTCGCTGGCGACACGCCCGACGTCGACGACCACCGCACCCCGAGCAGGCCGTACTCCCCGGTTGTGGTCGGCTCGGTCGATGACGTGCAAGCGTACTTCGCTGATGCCGCTATGCACGATGCAAGCGAGTACAACACTGAGAACGAGGAGCCTGCAGATGGGGAGCACGACGGTAGCAGTGTGGGTGGCGGTGACGTTGGTATAGACGAGGAGCTTGCACGCTTGGCGTAGCCATTTTTCATAGGACTAGTAACCTTACGATTGAGTTGTGCTACGATAGACAGAGGTACAAGTTCGAGGCAGTATATATACAAGATCAACATGGAACATGAAGAAGGGAGTAAAGAGTGAGATGGCAGGTGCTATGATAAGGGGAGCAAATTAAGTACAAGCAACTAATCCCTAGCTAGACACAAAAAAACGTTCCGAAAACAATAACAATAGACGTGTAGGATGAAAGAGAAGCAGAAAAGAGAGAAATTTAAGACAGGACTATGTGCTCGACCGTGTGCGGAATATTTCCAATCATGGGTCGCGAAGCCTGGACAGCCATATAGTAGCCGCGCGGAGGGAGCGTGTCGGGAATGCTGTCGGCGAACTGCTGCCCGCACATGTTGACGAGCGTGTCGTGCAGCATCTTGCAGTATCGGTCTGTCGTCGAGTGAGCAAAGGTGAAACTTTGGGTCAGCCGATGAGATGGGGAAGACGCGCTTACAGGCTAGGGGCACACGCTCGCCGGCCTTGGACAGCATCGTTCTGCGGAAAGACATATGAGTGATGAGAGGTGGTTCCTGGAAACGCGTCGCTCACCGGACGTATGATACCTCTCGCTGCAGAGGTATCAACTGGTCATGTCGGTTGTTGTCAATCGCCGCGCGCAGAAATCGCACAAGCACACGTCCGGCCATAAACCAGCACATCTACGTCGCATGCATCAGCTCATGGTGCAGTTCAAGAGGGGGCGACATACAAAGGCCTGCAGGTCTAGCAGCGACACGTCGTAATTTGTCGCCGCGAGCACATACATCAGCTCGAGGATCGCGCGGGACGCGTTGAGCGTCTTCCTTGACGACACGCAGCTGCCCGCATCAGGCTTCGCGTGCGGCTCATGGAGCAGAATATGCGCCCTATGGGAAAAAAAGGAAGTGTACCTGTCAGCTTCTCCGTCACATCGCCGGTAGAAAATGAAATCCGCGAACTCCGCGGGAGAAGGATGGGAACAAGGCAGGCGGCGGCGGGAGCAGATGGTGAGAAAGCGGTAAGGGGTGGGACTCACAGATGTGCGGCGGTGCAGGCGGTGTACAGGTATGGGTCAAGGACGTCTCCGTCCTGAACGGGGGAGCGCAGATGTGGTGGGAAGGAAGTGCGGAAGTTGGCGACGAGTGAGTCGAGCTGCTGGAAGTCGGCCGTTGCGGTTGCATCGTAGAGTGCGGGGTCAAATGCAGCACTGTTTGTAGACGACGACGGTGCGCCGTCGTTGTTGAAGAACTTCCACCGGAACCGCAGGTTGTACGTCTTGACTTTGGACAACAAGATCGACGACTTAATGAACAGGATGAACGGGTCTGTTTGGCTTTCTGGGTGCTTGTAGAGCAGTTCAGGGTCGTATGACCATTGACGGTCGTCCGGCAGGACAAGCACCCCTTGGTCAAATTGGTCTCCGCGTAGGGGCAACAGCTGGCAGATATCGAGGTCATCCAGACTTAGAGCCCAGCCGTTACCTGTGCCTTGCTGCCGCTCCATAGCATAAGCTACGGATACCCGTCAGTCACATGCGTCCTGTTGTCATCGACATCAGGCATATACTCACCTATCCAGAACGTATTTCTCCGGACCTCGTCCTCGATGACACTCTTTGCTGGCGCCAGCACCGACGGGGGCTTGTAATGCGTGATCGCCGCGGTCGTATAGCATGTACTAATGCTGCACGGAGCTGTACACCGCACCGCGGTCGCAGCAGACAAGAACGCCTGAAACGCACACAAACCGTCAGCCAAAATTGTTTCACCAAGACGACACCTAAATATAGGCAGCAACTGACATCTGTCCACCTAAATGAAGGAGCGTTGCTCAGCGTCCCGTTGTCGAGCAGTGGCGTGAACTTTACACTCACCTGCCCTGACTGAGGTACCACCACGTCAGTATCATTTGCGCTGCAGCGGAGAAGTCAGTAACGGGTGCTGCAAAAAAGGGAGCGGGACAGAAGACAGAGCTTACATTGCAAGGAAGCAAAGTCGCCACGGACGAGCCCGACCTCGACACGCTGCTTAGTAAACCGCGCCTGCTGCTCTGAAAAGCCCTCGGGCAGAGTCTGCTCCCCGTAAATGTCCGGCCTATAGTGCGATTTTCGCCAGCGGCCGTTGTGCATCTCGTCTGTGCGAAGAAACCGGGTAAGATGTTGTCCAGCTGGACGAGTGCAAAGGCGAGAAAACTTACAGGGTGTGTCAACTTGCTCGGGAAACACCTGTGTCAACGGCACCGAGGCCGTGTATAAGCTGCCCACGGCGCACATGGCATGCAGAAGCACCGGCGCAGGGAAGCGAGGATCGTTGGGCGGGAGGTCGAGCGACGCGAGGAAGGTCGGTATGTGGAACATACGGCTCGCGTGCATGTGATATGTGAAGAAGGCATCGACTCTGGAACAGGACCGCGCAGACAATGCATGAGGTGTCCGCACGAAGACATATACACAAAATTGGATCTGTGGGACTTACAAATGTCGGGTGATCTCCGGTGTGGGCAAATTCGGCGGCCAGGCACGGATGTCGATGTTGAAGTCCTCGACAGAGACGGGTGACGAGCCCGTGTGGGCGAGCATGGAGGGCGACGCGGACGGGTGAGGCGCGCTATTGGCTGAGCCTCCGCTGCCACTGGCGCCGTTCACGCCGTCGATCCCGTTGCTCGAGCGCATGTGGCCATTCGAGGGCCCTGGAAAGGATCCAAACTCGCCACTTGCAAGAGCAGACGGAGAGACCTCGCCGTTCATGTATTTGGGTATAGAAGAGAATCCCCCATTGACGCTTAGCTCAGGGGGCTTGGTATCGTTTAGGAGCGAGTGCATCGAACTGGCTGGGGATGCTGTCTGGCATTTCGGCTGCAGAGCGTGCAATGCTTGATCCTTTTCTCGTAGTACCGCTTCAAGTTCCTCTAATAGTAGCGCGATGAGAGGTGTCAGTATCGGGCGCTTTGGCTGGAGACTCACGAATCTTGTGTTCCATTTTCTCGTACAGCTTCCGCGAGACAGAGTTGCCTGACTCGGAGTCAAAGACGGGGACTGGGGGCAGGACAGGTTCAGACCGCGCTAGTTCTGTGATAGAAAGCTTATCAACGCGAGCGCACCTTCATCGTAAGTGCATTCGGGGTGGTCGGGGAAAGCGGCTCCTTCCACGGCGTGGGCGACAGCATAGGCATGCGAGCGGACGCAGGTCGAGCAGCAAGGGCGTTTTGCATCACTGGAGCAGCGACCGGAGCAGCGCGATTGGGCGGCACAAGCACACAAGACATTATTAACTCGGGATCCGCGGGAACTGACCGCGTGCTCACCATTTCTGGGTGTAGGGATGGGCGTCGACGGCGGTGAGGCGACATGGTGAACCGAAAATGACGGGGGACTCACGAGTTTGCGTTTTCTGCATTGGTGGCATGCCTGGAGAGTGTTTGAGCAGACGAAGCAAGGGAGTGTAGAGAGAGCGGACCTGATAGCGTTTCAGACTGGGCTGGCTCGGCTTGCCCTGAGTATTGACGGACAAGTGCTGGTCGCTGCCTGGAGACGCCTTCGGCATGGGCGCGACGGACGTGGAGGACAGTGGAAGGGGCAGACTGTAGGCTGATGTAGACGTCGATTCAAGCGAGACCGCTACTTATCAACTACTTAAATAAGTAAATAAGTCAAGTCAACACAAGTTCTCCGCCAGGCCCCCGCTTAGTCCTAATGGGGTTTGCCGGTCATGGACCCTGTCTCGCGCTTACATTCTTATTTCCCCAAGTTATTCTCATTTTACAAAATATGCAGCCTACGACCAACCTACGACACGAAGATCGCTGGTATGAATTGTGACAGCTCACACCCACACCCACTTCCTGCGATATCATATCCATCGGGGCGGGGGCGAAGACACTGGGTACCTATCACTACGAATCAGACAGCCGAGCAATCAAAGATGCACTGACACTCACCCGACCGTCTCACCGTAACCCTTCTCCTTCTCGACCCGGATGTCAAACACCAATTCCCCAGATGGCGCCTGCCACTTGACACTGCACCAGTTCCGTCGCCCCATAATGTATTTGCTTTTCGCCGAGCTCCCGTTTGGGTCTTGCGTAAACACTGGCACCTGCGCAGCGTGCATATCAGTACAGTACTGTGCCAGATATTTCGGGCAACTCACCATCGTTTCGTCTGTCTCCATATGGTGCAGGGTCCGGTGGGTTTTGGTCGCCAGTGCCGACACCATTGTCAGCACGCCGTTGGGTGGGCTGGGGCGCGACTGAGCCTCCCGCTCGTACGTAATAGCATAAAAGCCGCGCTCTACTCACGGTGTGTTCACGATCGCGCCTGCCCGCCCAACCTAGATTAGCTCCGCCCAAGCCTGCTCGCTAGAGGGAGATACGCACTGGTAACGACATTGAGCATGTAGCGATAATCCGAGGGCGGCGGAACCTCTGGGTTGTTCTTGCCCTTGACGAGCGTCTTCAGGACTCCCACCGCTGCGCAGTGCACGTCGCCGGACAGGAACGTGACCCGAGTGCGGGTCCGCTTCGCATAGATCTGCAGCTGCTCAATGAACCAGTTGCGTTCCTTCTGCGACCGTCCAAAAACGCAAATGGGTCAGAGTCTGGGTTGTGGAGTCCGCAAAAAGCGGAGGGTTCCACTAGAACGCAATGAGCGCGCGTACCTTGTGGGCTTTGGCCGTCCAATGATCGTTCTGCATAGATCAAATCACAAAGAAAAAGGCGAAACGCCAATGAGTATGGAGTCGATCATCATGAACAAGCTTGCTGGAGCAGCCACACCAGGTCATCCAAAAGTTCCGCGTCCGCATTGAACTTGTTCACGAAGCCGGACAGTCCCATCGACCCTGCCCTGCCGAGCGCGACAAGCGGATTGAGCTTTGATTCTAGCGCTGTCTCGAGGAACACCATCCGTGGGTAGGCGATTGGGATTCCTAGTACGACCCTCGGCGTCAGCTGTCTGCGCTTCACATATTGCGATCAATTTGCACCAATTTGCACGACAAGATGATCCACCTGCGGCGGGAGCCGCATCGTACGGTCGAACACAGCCTGGTATTCCGCAAAACTGCACACTTGGTCCTTCTTCCTCTCCGCCCTATGCACAACGCACGCCCACAGAAAGCAGTGAGTCAGCGCCAAGCACAGGGGGCTAGCCTAGATCGATGGGAGGGCGCACTAACCGGCAGTCGAGCAGGAGGATGTACACCTGCGGCCCGAGATAACTTACGAACGAGTGTGAAGGGAACGGCACAAACGCGCCGCCGCCGCCGATGACAAGCGACCTGAACGGGTGGCGCGACGTGTCCGTGCCGTCTACATCGACTGCAGAAGCAGGCAATGATTGCACGTCAGTGATGTCCGCGGCGTGGGTGCATGCACGACGCACCGTTGATAAAGCACTGGAAGAGGAGAAAGAAGAAATATCCGCGCGAGCCAATGCTGAGGAGGCAAGGTTTTAGGGGATGCCTTGACCTACAGCCTCGTGCTTACTGCGAGAATACAGGAGAGGACATGAGGTCGTCCGGGTCTGGAACGCGGCTATTAGCAGTCTGTGGCGCCAGCAGACGCGATGCCTCGATACTGACAGCTTCCAAATCCATCAATCTTCACGCCACCACTTCAGTCTGCCGCCGTGTGTGCATCACGTACAAACACAACTTACCAAATCTGAGGGTCAAGGACAGACGTCAGGGGTTCGAACAGCACGCGCTGAATTGGCAGGGGCAAGAAGGCCTACCGTGATCATCTGTCGGGTGCGCAGTTTCCGTGAGCCGCAGTCCATCTGCTTCAGAGCTTGTACGCTGTTATCGCTCACCAAGCATGTTCAACATCGGTCTATCAGAACCAGCATCAGCACTAACCCGGATTGCGGAGGGAAGGTGCTCACATTGAGCTGTTTGCCCTTGCGAATGCACCGCTCCTGAAAACCTGACAGTAGTGGTTGAAGTAGAATCTGTCGATTGCGAGGCGCATCTCCTCGCTCAGAGGGTAGTTCTTCTTGCGCTCCGGCGGCTTCGTCGAAACCCACTCCTGCATCTCAGGTTCACGGACCAGTCCATCGCAATAGAGCTGGTCGCCGCCGCCAACGAGCGCATGAAATGGCTCATCGCCGTGTTGCTGTAGCAAGTCCGCCCACACTGGGTCGTATCCGCTCTGGAAGCCTGGCCCACGGAAGTCGTCAGGGTTCACTCCCGCACTAAATCCATTGCACTAGGGTGAAGGTTAGCGGGCGACGGCATTGATGCAGCACGAACCACGCACAGAGTAAGCAGCCCAGCGCATATTCTGGTTTCTCCCTGGGACGTGGAATTCCATCTCCTGCCCGTGGTTGATGCTGTACAGGACGCGCATCTCGCCTGCACCCAGTGGAATGTGGATCATGAACCGCCAGAAGGTAAACGTGCTGTGGGGCGACTGTCAGTAATGCATATCATTAGGCATGACTGTACCAACCCGCCGCTGCCACAGTAAACCCAGATCTCTTGACCGGGGACAGTCTGACTGATCTCGGTCTGCGTGTGGTGATGGTACTCGCCATTAGCGGCGGGATGCATCATAGATAGTGGATCGGCTGGATGAGGACCAAGGTCGAACGATTTTGCCCTTGACGCTTGTGACTGACTTCTTGACAGTGGAGGAGGCGCGTTGGGATCCCAGGTGTATGTTAAAGTAGGCCCATGTGGCTCATAGACCGATCCTGCGTCCACGGCTAATGAAGCGATTGAATGCCGCCATTACGATGTTACAAATCTTGCGACGTACTGACGATCATAGCTGCACCATGCCATACCCCCTCCGCGTCCACAGTATCGTATCGCAACAAAGGCCCTGCCATTAATTGCAGTAGCGGATCCATATGTGCGACCCGAAGATTTTTCGATCGCTCGACCGCAGTCATATGCGCCAGTTGCTGCGTCGCAGAGTAGTAAGGGTCGGGTGCCGGGGGCTGGTCGTGCGGGGACTGGGTCCAGGACGGACCGGCAGGCTCGACATAGTGAGGCTGATATCGGTCGTCCTTAGCGGGAGGAGTTGGAGGAATGGAGGGCGCAGGTGACGGAGGAGGCTTGAATCCACCTACGAACGGCTCAGCAAGGGGTCCGACCTGCTCGACGGGCTGGTAACGTCCGTCCGGGCCACGCTGGGGGCGCGACCAGCGTTCCTCTTCCTAAAGGCGCATATAGTCAGGATATGGATACGAACGACACTCCTACTGCACGGCCAAAGCGGTATAGGGCCCCACCAAGCACTATGATCCCCTGTCTGACTGTCCCTGCAGATTTCGGGGCCCGTGCAAACCGACAGACCGAAGGCGGTCCTTGCGGTACTGTAGTAACAACATTTGTCCCAGGGCATGCTCGGATCAGACGTGCAATCTCTGCTGTCCCCCCCCCCTCCATCCCACAGTTAGACCATTTCAAAAGTGTTGGAAAATCTCTCTACCCTTTCTCAGTTCCGTCTCCTTCCCTCCCGCCTGCCGCTTTGGTCGTGCGGCGTAAGAGGTGAAGGTAACGCACCTTTTTCGCTCGATGGCGAGCTTGCCAACCCGCATTATCCATGCTTAGTATACGGTTTCGTAGGAGGGGGCAAGTTGTAGAGTGTGAGTGTGTGGACCACTGCGCACGGAGATGAGTTTACCGCACGAGGATGCGGTTCGAGTGCGTTCAAAGCGGGGTGGGGTATCGACCGGTCGCCTGCAAAGAATATAACTTAGTATCCAAGACTAACCTGATTATAGGGGTATGCGCATAGAAAAAGAGAAAGAGATTGTATCTGCGGACGTCGAGGATGTCGTGGGTGGCTGAGTAACGGCAGGCCGGCTTCATTCGAGAGGGAGATCATGATCCGCTCGGGTTTACGCGATCCGAGGGGGATAAGTCAGACATGCTTGGCTCGATGATGGCGGTGGCAGAAAACGGCAAGCAGTGCTCGGTCGTCATGCATCCATCGAGCGACGATCTTCTAGTGTGGCCACAACATTGTCGGGTGGCGTTGCGCTACACACTATCTCACCTCCCGCTTGACACAGGCCAATGGGCACACAACATCTGGAATGGCAGCACACCGCTCCGCTTCTTCCTAGTCTTCTAGCTCAGAGAATTCACGAATGTTCCAATTTTATTGTGTCCAAGTGGGAAAAAAAAGTACAGTCCGTTGTTGCCAGTGCATCCGCGCCGGGGTTCTCATCCTGCATGTTCCACCGCAGTCGTGACAAGTTTCCCGTCGACGACAGTCGTCTTAAACATCTCCGGGATCGGCTGCTCCCCAAACACGCCGTCCTCCTCGCCCTCTACAGGAAGGTTGACGTTGATGCTGCTGCATTTCGCCGTTGTGATCTCCACGTCCAGGCAATCCTTCGACAGGAAGATATGGCCCGAGTCCGTAGAGTCCAGCTGGATCGTAGGCGCAATGCCGGTGATTTGGAGCTGGAACGACGGCGAGTTGGTGATTGCGATGGAGGAGATGACGGACTCGACGAGGACGCTCGTCTTCGTGCAGTTGACTAATACAACGTTCAACGCCCAGTCGGCACACACGGAAAAGGGTACGTACGAAGTGTGACGGCATTCACTTTACCCTTGATCACTACGGTCGAGTTCTTGATGCCGAAAAGGTTAATGATTTGACTAAATTCGGTGTTTTCGACGGTAAGGGGGTTCTCGTTCTCAAAGTGTTCCTACAAAAAAATGAGCACTGTGCGGCTGAAAGGCACTTGTAAGTAAGCGTACAATATTCCACTTGTTCCCCTCCAGCACAAACTTCGTAGGCTTCTTGCCTGCAAGAGCCTGAGGTTTTGTCGGCTTCAAGGGCTTCTTTGCGGCAACTGTATCGACACTATCAACTCAACGTCCCCCAATGTATAAAAAATGCAGCTTACCACTCGAGCCTGAGCCAATGGTAGAGGGGACAATGCTACTCGCTCTCAGTGCTGGGTTCTTGTGCGTCATCTCGCTCTTGTCAACCTTCCTTAGACCCTTGGTGACCTCTTCCCCGCGGTTGAGCTCGGCGAAGACAGCTGATACGCCACCAGCGGCGGGTGTAGGAGCAGCGGTCGCAGGTGGCGGTGGAGGACCAGGAGGAGGCGGGGGTGGGGGCGCGCCTCCCGCCGCGGCAGCAGGAGGGCCTGAGGCTTGGTATTCGCTGACTGATTTCCCCTGGTATCATATAAGTCTACATGTAGTGTCGTGGACAGACAGCACATACATTCGGGTTCCAGCTGAGGCCAGTCGTGTGATGGTCCATAACATATTTCCTAAGTCCTTCGAGGAGAGAGTACCAAGATCTTACCCAGTCGACGTGTTTGGGTTCCCTATATCACAGTTGTGTCAGTAATAGTCTGATACTCCATCTGCAGGCGTACGTACTTGTCCTTAAAGTCCTTGATGATTCTGTTTCCGTAGTATTCAATTGATTCCTTGATATCCTTGATATAAGGGCCAGGCTTTGGGCTCTGCAAAGCATATTTGATCAGCTAGCGTATAGATGCCGCGAAGGAGTAGACGCACAACAGCGACCCATCCTACAGCTGGAGCACCGTCGGCAAGCACGATATGATGATTGGTCCACTCGCGGTCCTTTCTGCTCGTCTCCTTCGCGTGCATGACCGCCTCGATTTCCTTCGACAAGGGCATCAGCACGCCCTCCAAGCTCTTCTGGTCTTCCGGCTTCTTGCACGACGCGGCCAATAAGATCACGTCGCGCAGCTTCAGGAACTCTTTCTCGACCAGTCCAACCTAGGTGGACACGAGGGTCAACTCCGGAGCATACAGCGCACATATCTGCTGGAGTATGTGTGTAGCAAATACGCACTTGCTCCACAACGCTTTCGCTCGCGAAACTCTTAGTGAGCTCGACAAACGGCTTGAGTTGCCCATCGATGACAACTTCGTTGTATGCCACGACAACGCGAGGAACTTCGGTGGGTGCAGCTGCTGCGGCAGGAGGTGGCGGCGGAGGGGGAGGCGGAGGCACGGGTGTCGGCTCTGTCGAAGCGGCCGCTGCGGCGGCCGCGGGTGCGTTCTGCAGGGGCGCGGTTGTGCCTAGCGAGGCGAGATCTTCGAGACGCGAAGTCGCAGCTTCGAGTCTGTGTGGCTCTCGTGAGTTTTGTTGGCGTATGCGAAGGGGCATACGGACCTCTTGATGATTGTCGCAAGCGAGTGCAGGCCTCCAGTCGATGCCATCCAGAAGGTCGATGCGAAAGATTAGGTCTGTGTAGCTGTTTCTCTAAATCGTACTCCAAGCAGGTGTCGGCGAGCCAACGGGAGATAAATTCTGCAGAAGGCTACAGATGAACAGGACGTGGGCGGATGGTCGTGGTCGTGATCGTAGTCTGTAGCAACTTATCGACTGTGTCGATGTCGCAACGCGTAGCCGCGGTAGTGGATGGCACGCTGATCCGGACGTTCCTCGTTCCAAGGAAGCTCACATCTACACAAAACGGTAGAGTCCAGAAATTAGGAAAATAAAACACAGTATTGCTCAGGGTGCAGTAGCACTACTAGGACGCTATTTACTGATGCTCAGGCTCGAGGACTGTCATTTGACCGTCATTGGTATCGCTCTGCTTCTTGGCCTTCTTTCTAGCCTTCTTCTTGCGCTGCCGCTCTCTCTCCTGCTGTCTCGCTCTGAGCATGTCTTGTTTCGATATACCCGGATTGTACAGCTGGTCCAGCTGAAAGCCCAGCAATTACCTATCATAAGCATACATTGATGGTATAGAGGAAGGGCAGCAGGCCCACCTTGTCCCGCAGAATTCTTCGAGCAATCTTTCGATTCTGAGACAAGGAGCGTGTTTCTTGACAAGCTACACGGATACCAGTTGGTTTGTGTACTAGCTGTACATTATTTTCGGTCTTATTGATGGACTGCCCGCCAGGACCACTACCTAAAAAGTGATGATGTCAGCATGACGCCCCTTACAGCTATATGAGCATGATACCTCGAACGAAAGACTCGTCTATATCCTCTTCTCTAATATCGGGGACTTTACGTTCTTTAGTAGCCTTCTTGAGTTGTGAGAAGTTTCGCGGAACAGATAACTGAATTTGAGTCGCAGGAATGATGGAATCCATAAAATCACTATTCAGAACAGCATCTAGGCTCTGTCAACATCGAGTAGCCAAAGACAAAGTCTATGCCATACCGGACACGCTTCCTCGCGCTGCGGCTGTTCTCGACAGGCTGTGGGATTTTCACGCTGTCATTGTCACCGAGCTCGGTGTGCTTTGTCATACGGAGTTCTAAACACACGAATGTCAGTACTTATTGAACGCGTTATATAGGCAAACGTACGCCATTTTTCCTTGTCTTGCGGCGAAGCGCTCTCAACACGACGTGCCTGAACAATGTTCTTCCTCAAGACCTCTGCAATGTCCCTTGTCAGGTTAATCTTTTCCTCGAACGCTTTCTGGTCGGTCGTCGAAGCATCGGGCAGGATCTCGTTGCGCAACTTCAGCTTGAAGGCTGCACGAAGGGGCGACGACTTGGTTAGAACATTGGATGGTTGAGAGTTGATGGAGCGTACCCGATTTTAGTGTCGCATCCCCGGCGAATGTGATTGCAGAGGCTCTCAGAAAGTCCCTGTACGCTGCCCGTGCAGTAGCACGCAGAGTCGGTGAGATGGACATGGCACAACCGTCGTGACGCCGAGGAGCGGACGCCGACGCCAACTTGGTGGAAGCGCTTTCGGCCCTGGCCGACGCCATGTGGTGGCGCATCAGATCCAACGCGAGATTTGCGCGAGATGGACAGAGAACGCGTCCGCTTTTGGTAAGCGTGTCATGACTTGCTCTCTCGACGCCCTTCA
Organism: Phlebiopsis gigantea 11061_1 CR5-6; assembly: GCA_000832265.1. Taxonomy (NCBI): domain Eukaryota; kingdom Fungi; phylum Basidiomycota; class Agaricomycetes; order Polyporales; family Phanerochaetaceae; genus Phlebiopsis; species Phlebiopsis gigantea. The sequence continues at coordinate 63,902 of KN840562.1, forward strand.
CGAAATACGCTTGCTCAAGTCTAGACTGCCGTGGATAATTCAAAGTTTGTGTGTCGGATATAGTATACATGCTGTTCTAGGCGTACATCCAGTATTATTATTTGTTCCTTCCCTCAACGATGTAAGAAAATGCTCGTCAACGACGACAACAGCGACGAAGCCTTTCGGACGGCGTCCGAGAACGTCCCTTCCTTAGGACGTGTGCCAACGTCCCCCACCACAAATATATGTCGGTTTGGTAGTACATAGGACGGACAGATGCTGAAGTACACATTCCGTCTCACTGGCTTGTTTAACGTCTCACGTGACGCGCCAATACGGTTTGTTGACTGGCTCGACGCGCCTCGGAGTTTCAACACTTCTCTTCCCTCGACTACCACCATCCCCTCTGCCATCCCCCAACAGGCCTTCTCCCCCTTGCACAAGCCCTTCTCCTGACTGTGCCAATCTTTCAAATCAGCAAATATACTCGCTACAGCGTTAGCAATGGCCCCTGCAAAGAAATCCTCCACCAAATCCGCCAAATCTGCTTCCGGAGGTGCTGCGAAGAAGGGCGCGGCTCGCCCCGCGCCCGCGCACCCCTCATGGATTGATATGATCAAGGTACAGAGTCTGTTCAGTAGTCTAGTAATGCAACTGCGTGGTCCCGGCCTCGTTCGGGGCTATGGGGCGTCGAAAAGCAGCTGCTCGACAGCGCTGTCCCAAAAGGGGCAGGGCGCGGAGCGTGGCCCGCTCCCGCACCATCGTCCTTCTTCATTGTGCCTTCTCATAAAACGTTTTGGCCGCTGCTTCATAGAGAACGCTTGAGGGTCTCCTGTCATGCTGAGACATATTTGCTGACGCTTCCCTTGAATTTGTAGGAGTGCATCGCCGCTCATCCTGAGGATGCCCGCGCCGGTGTTTCCCGCCCCCAGATCAAGAAGTAAATATTGTTCTCCTCCAGTATAAAAGGAAACGTGTGTTGACAGTATCGCCAGGTTCGTCGAGGACAAATACAAGCTCGACATTGGCAACGCCCAGATCACACAGCTCAGCAAGGCGATCACTTCTGGAGCTGACAAGGGCGTCTTCGTCCTCCCCAAGGGTAAGTACTTTTGTACTTGGGCACTCCTGCCACAACTGCTTAGAGCTTGTCTTTAGGGCCTTCTGGGCGCGTTAAACTCACTCCCAAGGCTAAGCCCGCCGATATTGCTGCTAAAGAGGTAAAATAAGCCTGCAATTTTAGTCTATTCCAGTGCTTATATAAGTCGTCAGAATAAGCCAGAATCGAAGCCGAAGCCGGCCGCTAAGCCCGCTTCTAAGACATCCGCTAAGGCTGCTGTAAAGCCAGTTAAGGCTAAGACCACGACCACCAAAGCAGCTCCAAAGTCGGAGCCTAAGAAGGTTGTTAAGGAGAAGCCTTCTAGCAAACCCACGAAGGCGGTTACCAAGAGCACTGCAAAGCCTGCTGTAAAGCCCGCCGTCAAGAAGCCTGCTGCCTCAGTCAAACCCGCCGCCACCAAGGCCAAGGCCGCACCAGCAAAGAAGGTTGCTCCGGCAAAGAAAACCACGGCCCCGAGCAAGAGGGACTCTGCGAAGAAGGCAAGCTGCTTTTTGCGTCATGGTGCGGGAGTGAGACGTTAATTTCGTTCCTGTCGTAGGCTGTCACAGGCACTTCTGCTACCTCCAAGGCTAAGACTGCTGTCAAGAAGTCCACGAAGCCCGCCCCAGCCAAGGCGGCCGTAAAGCCAAAGCCTAGTGCGAAGGCAGCGAGCAACGCACGCAGCGCTCGGGTAAGCAATCCTTATAACACGACAAGGACAGCATGTAACCGTTCCTCGATAGGCTGCCAAGCGGGCATAAGCAGATTATCCACGGGTCCTATTTTTCTTATATGTACCCTTGTGAATCTTACGACCGACTCCACTATTCCGATTTGGTAGCCACCTCCGTCCTCTCAAGTTACTCTCCGGCACACAGTCTGCATGTCTCCTATAACATATTTGTTATGTATTCATAGGTTCACCGCGTGTTCGTCTTGGTATATACTCGGACTAGTACGTCGGCCTATGGGTGCGAAGGAGGGCAGGCGGTCTTGCTATTCCTATTTATCTTGTAGTCTGGGCTTGGTATTTGTACTTGTAAATTATCTTGTAGAGGAGGATAGGACTGTATACCTCTGAGCTGCACATCGCTGTCGGACGCTGTGCCGCCGGAGTGACGAAATGGTGTGCACGGCTAAAGGCAGCGCGTGTTTCACGCGTCGCGACAGGTCACGAGCAAGCCTTGATGCATCACGTGATTTGATGATGTAAATATCATTTTTTGGACCTGTCAGCGAGCGTGGGTGATTATCCTTTGACTTGAACCTACGTGGGACACTTTGTCCCAAACATACGCCATCATGGGTGAGGATATATCGCGAAAAATAGAGCTGCGAGTGTCAAACCATAAAGCATACGTATGGGACGTCAATGGTATGTCACTATCCTCCTCCTCGAAAATTGGAGGCTCATTTCCAAGGTAAAGGATAGACCTCGCGACACTACGAGCCGAGCACCACATATGCGGTGTTCTTACCGGGACACTGCCACATCTATCCCAACAAAATGTCTTCCTTGGAGTACCTCTCGTACTCTTGCCAGAAGAGGTCGTCTTACTCGTCAGAAAACGTAAGCTTATCCCCTTTGTTTGTTAGCTCGAGTCTCATACTCTGCAGAATTGGCTGTACTCGTCGATGATCCAAATGCACATCGCCAGCCGTCTCCATCCGAGCTTTTACGCTGGAATGCCGAGCGGATATCATCTACGAAGATCCAGCTTGCCGCTACCGAGGCGAAAGAAGCGCAGCAGCGAGAGAGCACGCGGACGATGAGCGAAGAAGCTATGCGCAAGCGCAAGCAGCGCGAAGAGAAGCGTGCGGCAGCAGCGCGTGCGAAGGCGATCGCTGAGGGCGCAGATCCAGATAGTCTCCCCGCCGAATCCCCAGCTATGGAGGAGAGACCAAACACACCACCTGGGGGTGTTGCCGGTGGTCCTAGTGCCGTGTATGCGGTTACCGTACCCGCAGAATCAACAGAACTCGAGTGGTACAGCCCACAGTCTGCCACATACACTACGCTCGAGGATGCGAAGGTGGCAGGCGTCTGGTCATACCCATCTACTTTGCACGAACGGGCGAAGTGTGCAGTCTTCCAGGATTTGTGGGAGAAGGGGCACTTCATGGGCGTAGGTATCAAGTTTGGCGGAGATTTTCTTGTCTACCCAGGTACGTCCATCTGCGCACGGGACGGTCAGCTGCTGACGCAAATCCAGGCGACCCGCTTCGCTACCACTCGCACTTTGTCGCAACCGTGCACGAATCCCCAGAGTTCGCGATACGGCCGATGGAGATTGTCGCTCACGGTCGACTGGGAACGGCGACGAAAAAGGCACATCTTCTATGCGGGTACGATGAGGGAAAGCAAGAGGTATCGTATTATTCCATCGAGTGGGCAGGTTTCGGGTGATGTAGCTGTTGCTCGGTATATATTCGTATGTATGAACAAGTGTGCGATGCCTCGTGCCGCTATACAAGGAAATGCATGGAATATCCGTATATGTGGGATAACCGTCGTAACATTAATATGGATCGAACCGTTTCGTATGTTAGGTAGTGCGTCGCGCTCAATCAAGCTTCCGCCTATTGCCAGGCCGTGTGCCCCTGCTGACTCGAATCCTAGTTCCGGTAGACGGGGGCGAAGGTGCAATCGGCTCCAAAGGAATACTGCCTTCCTCCGCACTTTCGACACTGTCGACGCTTGGCTTTCGGCGATGACTTGGAGTGGCTGAGGAAGGACGAGGTCCGCCGACATGACCTATCAGACTGATTACCCGTACGATCATGTCGTTGAGCCATATGACGGGCGTGAAGACGGGAATGCGGATGGGGATGAATGGCGACGGGTGTTTCGGCGGGTCGCCGCCTGTCGGATTGTAAGGGTCAATGGGAGCAGGTCGCGCGTGCATCGCCATGATGATGTACTGCGAGTTCTGTCAGCGACGGAGAATAACGGTGGCTCACAGTGTACGCACAGCGGGAAATATGAGAGCGAAAATGGCTGCGTTAGCGAGGGTGCTGCCCCACATGCACAGGGCGGTCGAAGGGAGGCCTGACTCGTGTCAGCCTAAGCTCTGCTCTTTATGCAGCAAGGTCACCTACCGAACGCAAAGTAATATGCCCATCGCTCCTCCAAGTGCCTCATTCGCCGAGAGAGGGAATATCCTCGAGCGATCCAGATAAATCTGGGACTTTGTCAGGGACAGTCCGCGCGTGAATGGATACGAAACTCACTCGAAGCAATAGTAGCTAATCAAGCGCAGAGCATGTCTGACTAGCAACTCTGCAACAAGGAATGACGACTTACGCGTCGACCCAGCACAAAAACACGAATCCAAGGGTGGGGCCAGCGTAGGGAATGTAGCGTAGGGCGAACGAGACCACCACCGACGTGAAGACCATGACGACACGATATGCAGAGGTTGCTATGGAGTTGAGAATACCCAGGTAGGTAGCAGGTGGTTCGACGGCGGCGCGTGAGCCGTGCTGGAGAGTATATGTTCGCCGAGCTAGGTGAGAGCACCATGTACTCTGCAGGCGGCTGAGCTCGATATGTTGGATGGAAACGCAATATACGGGGACGTACGTTCAGATAGAGTGATATTCCAACCACAGGCAACAGCCACAAGATCTGGTAGAACCATCCTACATTGCGGCGGAGCCAGTGCGTGTGTTCGTGCGTGAGCGGCTGGAGAAGGAGGTCGAAGAAGTACACGGATGAGAGGGACACAATATTCAGCAGCAGCGACTTGAATACGTTCGACCGCACTTCAGCGTCGCTATACCAAGCGGTCTCATCAGCCCTACGACCTCGTCTCCAGCACGTTCGGTACACACACCTCGACACCAGCCGGATGACCGCATCCCACCGAAACGCATCGAACAGACCACGCCCCGCTGCCTTGAGCTGCTGGAACGCCGTATTGTGTGGCGTCAGGAAGGTCGGATAAGTCGCTCTCGACGAGTAGCCCTCCGTTGCCCGCGGGCCATAGCCCTGGCTGGCGTACGGGCGGGACATGTCAGGGAGTGCGTGCAGGCGCTTATGGGCACGCGCAGCGGTGAAGAGAAGACGTGTTTCGTCCACGCTATCTCAGTGGTAGGTAACTCCGATGCCGTAAAGAAGATGGTGTATATTACTCGCATGTATTTACAGAATTATACGATATTTAAAATTGCAGTGTCCTGGGGAAATGCAAAGGGTCAAGACCATGGCGAGACTAACAGCAGCAGCGCGATGCGGGGGGTCAAGCTTTCAAGCATCGTATCTATCTTCGTCAAATCCACCACCGCCAGGAGACAAAGGCCTCCATTCTTCTATTTCCTCATCATCTCCGGCATGGGTCGTTGCAAATGGTGTATGTCCTCCATTGCTGTGGTCATCGTCGTCGTTGAGGTCGAGGCTCCAGCTGTTGCTAAAGGCGTCGAATTTGCCCTCCTCGTCGGCCTCGACTTCATCTAGGTGTGTTTCCGGGTCGAGCAGCCGAGCGAGCGCGTCCATATTGACTCTCTTTGTCCGCTTGGCCGGTGGACTCGAGGGGGGATGCGCACTGTCTTGGTGCTTTCGCTTCTTGGGTCGTGCACCCGACCCTGGAGAGCTGTCCGGTGGAATATCCCAATCTTGCGCGATGCTCTTCCGGAGTACCTCTACCTCGTCGGAGGTGCGCATGAGTGCTTCCATCTCTCCATCTTCGAATAAGTCTTCATCGTCGATCATCCCCTCACCCCTTGACGAAGCGAGCACCTGCAGTCGTGTAGGAGGTTGGACGAATGCGTGCGCTAAGGATGACTCGTCTGCGGTGAAAAAGTGCTCGAGCAACCTTTGGCCGTCTTGTTGGCTTGTAGAAGTTGTAGCGGGAGGAGTTGGCCGTTTGGCGAGGGGCTGCAAGAGAAACTGCGATGTTCGCTCTATAGCACGATCGTGCGCAGACTTGCGGGCCTTCTTTGGCTGTGGGGTAGAGTCGTCTTCTCTGGGGGTCATACGCTGATGTGGCATGACCGACATACCGTCTGAGTGTTCCGAAGTTGCCACGCTCGAAGTGTCATCTCCGTCTGCGCTCTCAATCTCGATGTCTAGCACCAATCGCTCCTGGCTTTCTAGCTTCTGCCTCCATATCTCCTCCTGGAACTGCACAACGTCCTTCAGGCCGCGAGCAACGATGACACGTTTGGCGACCTTCGACCTACCCTTGCCCTTGCGTTCATGCGATTCCAACCAGGGTACGTCCTGGATGTATTCTTCGACGAGATCGTAGACAGTCTTGTACCGCTGCATAACGGTCGCCTTGCTCGCTCCGACACGGATTCCGAGGGCCTGCGCCAGAGAGCCCGCATGGGGAAGCGACGCAGCCACTTCGCCTTCGAGGGACAGCATTAGGATCGCGCATGCTGTAGAAGCAGAGGGAAGGCACGCCAACGACGGAACACGCGATACGACGTGAGACAGGGAAGTCGCTGTCCGCTGTATAGTAGGCATCGACTGTTCCAACGGAGATAGGAGCGAATGCAATTGAGGCGGAACAGAGGATGGCTCTTTGATGATAGACAGCAGATGGATTTGGAGAGTAGGCATATGTTGCGCGGGATCAGCCGAGCCGAGCCTTAGCTGCAAAAGGTCGATCGTCGTGGTGAAGGCCTTCGACAGCGAAGGAAGCGACTCTTCGAGAAGGTACTAAAAGTGAAATGCGGAACAGAAGTCAACGCACGGCCTATAAGATGCATGGGAGCAAAAAAGGGTCTAGGTGGGTTGCGAGACGATAGTTTGGCTTTGACTTACTGCTATATCTCGCAAAGAGTCGCTCTTATTTGCTTCGCGAAGCGCAATGGCCAGGGAAGCCCCTGCTAATAGCTTAGCCCTGCGGCCCCACCGGAAGCTTCCTTGTGCCATTGCTTGGTCGAAAACAGCCTGCGCTCGACTCACCGAACTCGAACAGGACAAACGTCCAGCCAGAGTTCGGATGAATTGGTGCATCGAAACCTGTTGACGTGCAGGATAAGGATCTTCGTATCGCATAATCGTGGACAGAACACACCGTGTTTCGTCTATCCCTGGCATCTTTGTCCTGCCCGGCAAGAGCCCATCCGTTCCGACCCTTCAGCGTGCTTCCCTGAGACGGATTTGCATAAGGTGTACGCTCGTATCCAGAAGTGTCGACATGCTCGAGATGAGAAGCAAGAACGCTCTGGGATGGATTCGTGAGGGTGCCGCAGCTGGTACAGACGGCGGAGCCCAGTTCCTCTTCATAGATAGTTGGGTCACCACATGAGGCACATTTGTCTGGGTTCATCCAGTCGTATATCCGACACGAAAGCGGTGGTGGGCCTTGAGCTTGAAGCCTGAGCGGTGATGCAACGGTGGTGTACTGCACAGCGTTTTAGCAACAGCGGCCTGTGAGCGCGAGCAAGGCCAGTCCCAGGCGAGAGAGGACTAGATGGGCTGGCCACCAGTGACGGCAGCACTGAGACCAGAAGATTTCGTTTGGTCCGTGCCGGCGCTGGGGATTCCAATAATGCTATCGATGCAGGCGACGATGAGCACGCTGCGCGCGACGTCGAGCTCGATGGTCGAGTCGAACCTGGTTCATGGCGTAAGCGACGTGACTAGCGTGACAAGGTTCTCTGTGACTAGCGTTACTTTAGTGACACTCGCGACGCGACGCGGACGCGAACTTGAATTTCGTGACGGTGTCGAGTCTTTTCTTTTCCCACTACCATATGCATCTCGAGAATATCGTCAAGGCAAAACGTACCAAACACACATAAGTTTGACATCGTTTTAGACTCAAACTCCGTGTTACTACGTAGTTGCGAATCATCGTTCACAGAAGACATGTGTGAGTGAATTCTTGGGCTGACTCCAGCCAGGGCCGCACTAATTGCTCGCGCATCCACTAGGATTCCCAGCCTCGCGCTGACCACGATGAGCACTTCTCCCACGTAATTCGAGCTGCTGTGGAACTGCGTCTTGTGTAACGCATTCACGAAGCTTTCATCATTCGCTGGCGGGCCGAATCAAGCAAGCCCTTCATTAGATGCTACCCACGAATTGACATTCAGCTTTGAGTGTCGTGCGGTCATCTCTTGTAATAGGTACCCCGTACCCATCCCGCCGCTACCCCGGTGCGAGTTCTGCGCCAATCTGGCCTCGTGGCGTGTGCTTGTAGAGTGTCAAACAGGGCACACAGTCAAGTGATCCAAGGCTCGAATCTAACAAGGTGCAGTCCTGATCTATTCACGATTTATCAGGTATTGATTCCCTGAATACATTGTCCTAGAAACAGGGCTGCTGGCGTGACACTTCCCAGTTGGCAGGGCCGATGAACGCATTCTTCTACCCTCCCCGCATTTGCCGTCTCGGGTCCACCTAAACGCACACGCTCCAAGTCGCCCTCTCCGCTCATCAGATCGTGCTAGAGAAGAGACACCATATGACTCGTCTTTGACGTTACGTTGAGTCGCCTGCTTGCCGCATCGGCAGACGTCAGCATCGTTCAATGATTATCTCCGACGCTGCCGAGAGGGCCGTTGCTCGACGAAGACAACCTCCGCCAAAGGCGAGAAACGGCGAAGGTTGCCCTTGCGCAGGCCGAGGGAGAAACTGAGCATGTACATGGCGGCGCTCTCGAGTAGCGTGTTTGGGGAGCCACGTGGGATGATCCATATGTCAAGACGCCCATCTAGGCCAGATCTTGGGACGGGCGACCTAGCCTTCACCTTCTTGCCTCGAGTACACACGCCCTACACGCGCACTTCTGTATTTCTCTTCCCAGGTCCCATCTTCCCTCTTCTGGGACCTCTCATCTGGGACGCCCAACTACTATATAAACCCTATCTCCTTCCAGCCCAGTTCCCCACCCCGCCATCGCCTACTCCTCACGATGGCTCCAGCTCACCAGTTTCAGTCCAAACACTCCGACACCCTTCGCCGCAGGCTTTCAAGCGTTGTCTCGGCTAAACGTCCCAACGTTACCAGCTATGCCCACCTTCAGGTGAGTATCATGATCATTCCACGCACATCGCTTGTCTCATGGTCTACTAGCCTATGTGGGCTGGCGTCGCCGGTACGGTAATCAATAACAACACGGGCTTCGAGGTTGCCATCTCCATCCACGACTCCGTCTACAACACCGACTTCGCATCTTCCGTCGTCCCCTATGATCCCACCGAACCAGAATCTCAGGCCGAAGCCATTGAAAAGCATGTTCTCGACGCCTTGCGCAAGTTTTCCCAAGAGCATTTATGCAAGTTCCTTGGTGCTGGTGTGACCCTCAGCTTGCTCAAAGAGGTGCGTGGAACATCTCACACGTGGTATTTCACTCTCACTCATACTTCGTTTAGGCTCCGAATCTGTGCACCCGTCTCTGGCTTGACCTGGACATTGTCCCCATCGTTTTCAACATCAAACCCTACCACACAGATTCCTTGACGCGTCCGAACATCAGGCACCGCATCTCTTCGACCACTGGTTCCTACGTCCCGTCTGGTGCTGACACGCCGACCGTCTATGTCGAGGCGTCCCAGATCCCTGAGGGCGGCAAGCTCTCCTCGGGCGTAGGGCAAAAGCTCCCCATCCCCCGCACAGTGGACGAGCAGGCCGATTCCGCGGCCCGCAAGTGCATTATGTACTTTGGACCTAACAATAACCCCCGGTTGACTATTGCCGCGCGCAACCAGGTGGCAGTGGACGCGGGAGGCAAAATCCATCTTATTGACGACCTGGATGTCTACCGTCAGACCGTGGGACCAGGCACTTGGAATGCTGTCAACAAGCTCGCGGATGAGCTCCGTGAGAAGAAGATCAAGATGGGATTCTTCTCGTCTACCCCACAAGGAGGTGAGTCTGGGGTAAAGCCCCCTTTCTCCATACCATTGAGCGGATATTGATCGCAAACTATCTCTATTTCCCTTGATCGGCGTCCGTAGGTGGTGTTGCCCTTGTAAGTGCTTCCGCTTCGATCGAGCCGGGTCCCCTCCAGAGAACTCACGTACCCTTACGATGACAGATGCGTCACGCCATTATTCGGTTCTTCAGCGCCCTCGACGTGGACTGTACCTGGTGAGTACACTTCTCGCACGAAAGCATGGGGCAGGACGACAACCGGTTTCGCGCATGAGAAAATAAAAAAGTCTCTAACCCGAATGGTAGGTATGTTCCCAACCCGTCGCCATCGGTTTTCCGGACCACCAAGAACAACCACAACATCCTGCAAGGCGTGGCAGACCCCAGCCTCCGCCTGACCAAAGAGCAGAAGGAGAATTTTGACTCGTGGATTCTCAAGAACGGTTTGCGGTGGACTGCCGAGGGTGGCCCACTTGCCCCCGGTGGGTGCGATATCGCTTTCATCGGTGAGTCTATTCAGATAATCTACCCCAATCCTCACAAGCTCAGTGCTAATGAATTGGCTCAGATGACCCACAGATGCCAGGCCTCATCCCACTGATCAAGAAGGTCCGGCCTGACCTGCCTATCATCTATCGCTCGCACATCGAGATTCGTAGCGATCTGGTCCACATCCAGAACTCCCCCCAGGAGGAGGTCTGGCAGTACCTGTGGAACAACATCCAGCACGCCGACTTGTTTATCAGCCACCCCGTGAACAAATTCGTGCCCAGTGATGTGCCTCCAGAGAAACTCGCACTCCTCGGCGCTGCGACTGACTGGTATGCCGTTCCCTCTCGTTCCCGCTCGATGATTACTGACGTTTGGTTTTGATCAGGCTTGATGGCTTGAACAAGGAGCTCTCGCCTTGGGATACCCAGTACTACATGGGCGAGTTCCGCAACCTGTGCGCTAAGGAAAAGATGTCCGAGCTTGGCTGGCCTGCGCGCGAGTACATCATTCAGATTGCTCGTTTCGACCCATCGAAGGGTATTCCCAATGTCCTCGACTCGTATTCCCGCTTCCGCAAGCTTCTCGAGGGCAAGGTCACCCCTGATGAGATCCCGCAATTGCTCATCTGCGGCCACGGGGCAGTTGACGACCCCGACGCGAGCATCATCTACGACCAAGTGGCAAACCTCGTTCACGGCAAGTACGCCGAGTTTGCCAGTGACATAGTCTACATGCGGTGCCCTCCCAGCGACCAGCGTAAGTGCACTGTGTTTTAGAGCGAACTGGGGCCAAACTCACACCATGCCCAGTGCTGGACGCCCTCATGGCGAACGCCAAGTTTGCGTTGCAGCTGTCCATTCGCGAGGGCTTCGAGGTAAAAGTCTCCGAGGCCCTGCACGCCGGCAAGCCCGTTGTCGCATCTCGCACGGGTGGTATCCCTCTCCAGATAGAGCACGGCAAGAGCGGCTACATCGTCGACGTCGGCGACAACGACACCGTCGCGAAGCACATGTTCGACCTCTACACGAACGACGACCTCTACGATGATATGTGCGAATACGCCAAGACCCACGTCTCCGACGAGGTCGGCACCGTCGGCAACGCTGCCGCATGGATGTACCTCGCCGTCATGTTTGCGTCGCGCGGCCAGAAGATCAAGCCCAACGGCGCGTGGCTCAACGATTTGTTGCGTGCGGAGACCGGCGAGCCCTACAAGCCTGGCGAGCCGAGGCTCCCTCGCTCCGGGCTCAACGTTCAGGGATAGATGTCTTGTTTACCGCTGCCGTCATCCTCGTAGACCGGTTTTGATAGGGAACTGTGACCTGTGTACTAGTATCTATCTCTGGATTGTACTCGTACTGCCGCTGTTGTAGAAAATGTGTAGAATCATCTGTAGTAGAAATTGTACCAATAAAACGCGCCACTTCTCGATTATTCCTGCTCGAGGCGGCCTGCCTGTAATTATCCCGTGGACTTGAGGCCTTCACGGTTTCCCCGGGATTATTCAAGCTTAAGAGGGCGCCGAAGAGATCACGGCACGGCGCCTCTTAACATTCTTGCACTTTTAAGAGTGCGGCCACCACGTTTGCTCATGCGTTCCTTGAGTCCCGCCACCGCCACCTAGCCATCCTTGGTGTACAGTTTTGAGATTTCACGAGGCTTCTTAATTTACTATGGATACCGACATGCGTTCACCGACCTTCCGCACCCCTCGGTCTGGCAAGGTGAAGCGGCCTCGCTCGCCACCCTCACCCAACCCTTATGAACGGCCCAACGTACGTGTTTTCTGGTGTTTACTCGGTTCATCCTATTCATATCTTCCCCATTGCTGTAGAAACGTATTTCGCTGGGTGGAATCCCGGCAAGCCCATTTCCACAGACCTTGCCATCGCCATTGGTCTCGGCCCCGCCTGCTGTTCGTGACCGACAAGTGTCGGAAGATTGGGTGACTAGGACCCGAACCCTGAGTATAGACAACATTAATGCGAGTGAAGGTCAGGAGGTGAGACTGCCGCCTGTTGTTGAGCTGTCATCTGCAAACCAAGACGAAAATATGGTACGCCTCGGGGCTCGCTTCAAATAATGCACGACTGGTTGATCTTCGTCACTCATTGTATATTGTTCAATATTTCGCTCGCCTTCTTCCTGCTGCTTCAGAACATGGATCATGACGAATCAATGACCTTCTCGCAAACGCTGCATCCAGCTACTCAGTCTTCATTACCCGCTCACGACGGTTTTGCATCGTACCCGCCCTCTCTTTCCATGTCAAACTCGCTTTCATCCACTTTTAACACATCCGAAGCTTCATCACTGCTCTCGCAACACATCTCGTCCACCACATCACTACATTCTTATCAATACCCCTCGCCCCTCGCATCTTCCGATTCTCTTAGCGTTCCGTCGCCACAGACGCACTCGTCTTCGAACTTTCCGTCTCCGGCACAGACACCCGCACCTGCTTTCGATCAGATGCCTGCGCCGTCCACTCGTGATACTTCCAAGAAGCCGAGGTTCACGATGGGACCTCGTGCCGACTGCGAGAAATGCCGCCTCGGTGTCCCTGGACATTGGGCGCATTTTGACTGAGACTGGCGGTGCCCTGTGTAACACTTAAGACATATGCTGTTTGTTCATCTTCTGTGCTCTCGTGACTTTCGCATGTTTGATCAAGCTCGTTACAGGCATCATAGGCCGAAATGTATTATACTGTACATTTATCCGTTATAGCATAGGTCATAGTATAATGAAACGCTTGACACTATTGGGCCTTGGCCATGGGTCGATGAAAATGACCTCAGCAAGGTTGGTTGCCCACTATTCACATATTCATATACTGGTAAGAGGCTGGCGTCAACGGCTGTGCAGGTTGGACTCACGCCCTTTTACTTGTTGCGTTTTAGGCCTGTGTGCATGTCGCCTGGTGAAATCACACCATAACTTTCTTGGTTTTGCGTCGATCAGCGTTGACGAGATCCCTGGACAACGTGTATCATGACATCGAGCTGCGCCAACAACAACGATGTGTTTTCTGGGTTGCGTTGCGGCCGTGATGACGTTCCATGTGGCCACGCATACGACATGGCTTCCTCAGCTATTTTACAACTCGACGACCTCCGATAATCAACGTCCGTCGTGGGATGTTCGGTTTCTGTCGAGAAATATGACATGTTCGTAGTCCTCCAAGTCCTTTGCTGCATGTGACTTTTTGATAGCAGTCGTTAGCTACTACTGAACAATTCATCCACCACGATCACAGGAGAAGCTAGATCGTACCTTTCGCAAGCAACCCGTCACGAAGCCAAGGAGCACGGAGGACGCATATCTGCCATCTAATATCGATCACAACATTCACATCCGCTCGACCGCAGATCCCGTTGTCAAGCATGCGCTCATATGAAGGCGGATACTGTCGAGTTCAAACGAATTTCAACCTGACGTTCTGCCATATCCGACTTCCGGCTTTCGCGTCTGGGACGCTGCTGTTCAAACGCATTCTCTACCAGTCTGTGTTTCTCACTGGTGTGCTCACCGCATCATCGGACTCGTGGCCCTAAGCACATTCTCCTTGACAGGCTTCGAGATCGTCTGGGAGCGGGATCGCTGCTAGTGGTGCGACCGTCTGTTTCGTTGTTCTCACTACCGGCAACCATTCCGAAGCATACTTGGATATTCGACGTATTCTTGAAGTAGTGGGAGTATAAAAGGAGGAGGCTGCTGGTGTATTCAGCTTCAAGTCGGCTCTCATATTCTACATTTTCCCTTCCCGACAGTCTCTCTGCCTCTCGGACTTCGACATTCGATTCATTCCTTAACATCACATTCCTTCTGTGCCATGATTTCGCCTTCTAGCCTCCCCTTCATCCTTTTACTTTCTAAGCTAGCACTCGCAGCTAATAACTGGAACGAGCCCTGCCTCAGCGGCACATGTTCCTACGACCTTGATAATTCGACCTCTCATGGAACCGCACGCGGAAGTCTCTACATCGTAAGTGGTGTTCGAGCCTTTGGTCAATGTATTGATGAATTTCCCAGAGCGGTTCGACTAACGCCATCTCCGACTTGACCGCCGCTGCGGGATGGACGGTCCTCGACTGTGATGCAAGCACTGGGGCCCAAGACATTCGTGCCGTCTGCACGGGTGATAACTCCACTTGCAGCCACGTCTACCAGAACGGCGTTGTTGGGACGATTGTTAGGCTCCCGGACAACGTGAGTATTCTCATACTTCCTGCAACATGGTTTGACTTAGATGATCGCAGTGCGGCAAAATGCCCTTTGCGCGAGTGGCAGCCGAGTGGACCTCTGACAATCAGTCCGTTCCCGACTCAGTTGCCCAGAAGCTGCGTCGCCGCAGTGAGCCATCCACTGTCCGTGGTATCACTCTGGATACACAATTCCACAAAATCGATCCCTCGTCGTGCGTACGAATTATCCCCGGATCTGAGACTAAAATTAATATATTCCGTAGCCACGGCCAAGTTTCTATGCTCGTACAGGGCGCCACGGGCCTCAACTCGACTGACGCTCTGCCGGTCCCTTCGAACAGCACCTTGAACGGACGCAGTCTCTTCGGCAAGATTACATCGTCCATCTCCAGTATCCTTAAAGGTTTGCAGCACTCTCACCGTATCCCTACAGGCTAGTTTGAACCCATGTCTGTAGATCTGTCATTCAACGTCGACAAGTCGAACACTCAGACCATCAGCGTGAATAAGCCCTTCACGCTAATTGACAAGACTGAGCAGTGTGCTGCGTCTGGGAATCTTACTGCTTTCACGGCGGGATTGAAGGTTGACGTGGTCGCTGCCGCTCAAGCGTCCGTAAACTACGGTGTAGTTGCTCAAGGATCCATTGTCCCGCCGGTGAGTGTATTTGATTGAAAGCCGTTCGAGGAACTGACGCAGCCGCTACAGAAAGTCAGCCAATTTGGTCTCTTTGCTGATTTCGATGCCGAACTAGACGGCACCCTGGACGTGAACGCTCTTGCTAGTGTATGGCTTATTTTGCTCCATTTCAACGCAGGTCTCATTAGTGCACTTCAGATCTCGCTCTCTTCTGGCCAAGTCACAATCTTTCAAGCTGGACTCCCTGGTCTTGATTTCCCTGGGTATGTGACTACTAGAAAGCAACGCTCGACGAGACTCATTGCCCTCCTACTGAATCAGAATTCTCACTATTGGCCCCTCCTTTGAAGTCAACGCACTGGCAAGCGCAATGGTGGAAGCGGATGTGCAAATGACTGTCGGTCTTGCCTACAACATCAGCGGAGCGAAGCTGTACTTCCCGCCCAGCTCTGGCTCGTCAACTGGCGTCTTCAAGCCTGCTGATACCCAGCTGAAGCTCTCTGCCAACCCCAGTGTTGTTGCCAGTGGGAATGTCCAGGCCCATCTCATCCCGACTGTACGTCATTGTCCTCCTTCTGCTGTGAAGCAGCTCTTAAAAAGACTTGCTAGGTTCTCTTCGGCATCGATGCTCTGAGCGGCTTGGCGGACGCCACGATCGACTTGAACCTCGACACATTCGCAGAACTCGATCTTTCCTTGTCCAAGTCATCCGCATCTCAGCTGTCGGGATGTACGGATGTCAAGACGGGTCTATCTGTGAATGCGGGCGCATCTGGATCATTCCTCGGGCTGTTCAGCAAGTCCACCACTGTCTCCTTGTTCTCGAAGACCTTCACTGTGTTTGAGGTAAGATCGTACTCATTTATTAGGGCATAGTCACTCACATCGCAATTGCAGAAATGTTTCAGCAAGGGTCTACGCCGTGGCCATGCCCGTGAACTGGCTACTATGTCACTCGCGAAGCGCATCGCACCCGGAGTGACTTGCACGGATGGAGGCTCTTTGTCACAGACTTCTATCACTAACGAGACTGTCTCCGCCAGCAGGTACGCACAACACTGCATACGCTCTGCCAATGTCCTGATTACCTCGGTATGACAGCATCCACTAGCGGGGCTGATTTCGAGCGCTCGTTTTTCCTTAATTTTCCACTCGTTTACATTTAGTATGAACTTTTCACTCGGGCTGTCATGTATGCGTTGATTTTAGGATACCTACACTTTGAATCTGTATGGACCTTAATAATCTGATGACTTTCGAAACGCCGGATTGCTGGGCTGATTCTGTCATAGCTGATATCATGGCGGTTACGCGACCAGGGAAAACCGCGGAGTTCCGTCAGCTCAGTCAGGATCGAATGTTCATGCGCTACAGCCGTTTGCAAATCGTTAGGAGAGGCTCGAGAAATCACAGACAGGCGGGGTTGGAAAGCGGCCTGATGGCCGAGCAACTTCTAGCGCTTTCCATCCAGGGCGCG
>KN840563.1:0-12365 GCA_000832265.1 Phlebiopsis gigantea 11061_1 CR5-6
TGCGCATGGACCGCGTGCGGCCGTCCGCGGAGGGCGCGCCGGCGCCGCCGCCGCTGCTGCTGCGCGAGGACCGGTCGGAGCTGATCCGCGCGTGGGAGGAGGAGCTCGTGCGCATCGAGAAGGCGAGCCGGCGGAGCAGCAACGTGCTCGCGTTCTGGCGGCGGCGCGACAAGCCGAAGGAGCCGCCGAAGCAGCGCGTCGCCGCGTAGCCCCGCCCCCGGGGCATTGCAGATGCCGAGGGCGCGCGGCCGCGAGGCGGGCGTTCCCACGCGTGCGCCATGCTCTCCCCCGCAGTGCGCCAGAACGGGCAGGCGGCCTTCCGCGCCGCGGCGTCCTCTGCATTCTTTCTCTGCGCGCGCGTTTTTGTTGTTGTTGTCGTTCGTGTCCCGCATCGTACCGCCCGCACCCGTAATCGCATCCACCCCCCCTTGTTTTATTTAAGCTCTCGCCGCTGCGTCCTTGTTCTCGTTCCGGACTCCAGCACCTGCACTCCCTCCCAGCATCCACCCACGCACATCCCTCGTTCACGCCCCGTAGTACCGCCCGCATACACACACACACATATATATATATCGCGCACGGCATCCAAAAACCTGTAGCACTACCGTAATACCAGCATAGGATCGTTTACGACGTCGCGCGCGGTCTGGGCCGCACCGTGTGCACCGCTGTGGATCTTCTCCCCGAGCCGGGGGGGGGGGCTTCTGCGGTGGATCCGCCGAGGCTGCGCCGGAGTGCGCGGTGGGGGGGCTCCTTCGACGTGTCCGCATGCAGCTGGCTTTGTGGCGCCGCCGGCTCCGTGCTTCGCGGGCTCGCCCGCCCGGGGAGCGTGACTGTGCGGTGCTGACTGTCGCGTCGGCGCACGGGCCCCGCGCGCGCAGGACGTCAAGAAGGAGAAGGCGAAGGACGTCGAAGACGGGAGATCCTCGCTCTGCGTTTGCAGACTCCCCGCAGCAGATGGACATGCTCCCAGAATGTGACCGGTGCGCGTGCGTAGGCTCCAGCACATCCTCGCCCATTTCGGTTTGCTAGCCTGCTGCCCTCTGCGTGCAAAACCCCATGTATACTCCGGGCCGAACGAGGTTTTGTCCTCAATCTGCATAGCAACGCTAGATGCAAGATATATCCACCGACTGATACCTATTTCTGTCAGCCTGGAGTAAGTGTGGCCCGGGCAGGACGACCATTCTCAGGCGACCATCCTTTTGATGTTACTTATCTCACGAAAGACATGAGGGAACGGGGCCCAGTGCGCCTCAGCGACTCGAACCGACGCCACATACATAGAACGCGTCTTGCCGCGCGCGGTGCTCGGGGCTGCGTATATATCGACGCAGAACTCAGCAAATTATATATCTACTCTTTCCTCATTCACTCAATACAAGTAGCCGACTGGTCTTGCTCTCAAAGACTTGGCTCGCCCGAGCCCCGCCCACCCGCGAGGGGAATACGAAACTCGAACCCACCTCTCGGCGGGCGCATCTGGCTGTCCACAGCGGGCTTTGTGGAGATCACGCCGGAGGGGCTCCGTGCGCGCTGGGCAAGGACCTTCGCGCGACCAGGCCACGCAAACGTGCGAGCCCTCGATGCCCTGGCAAACGCGGGCCTGCGGATCAGCCGCGTTCTCATCGTCGCCGTTCATTGAGGCCTCGGACATGGCCTAAGGATGCATATACGGAGCTGGAGGTCGCAGAAGAGATGCCGCACTCGATTATTGCGCCGCCGTGACCGGAAGCTACAGTGACATGACGCGTGCCGTCACATCCATGGGTCCCGTCACGGTTGGGATCCTCTCACGCACGTATCGACAACGCATTGCAGAGCTGGGCGGAACCCAAAGGCTCGCCCTTGGCGTTCTGACATACCCGGACGCGTCTTTGGCTTGTGTCGAGGAAACGGATGCGAGTCCTTCCCCGTGCCACAGCGTAGCAACGTCGACAGCACATCCCGTGCACCATCCACAGACTATTTAAATGCGAATCGTCCGCCCATGCTCGCACATTGCGAGGGTGCAGTTTCGGCGGCTGAGCACCGCTCCGTGATACTTCCCACGCCACATGCATCCCGGAGAACGCCGAAACGCTCTTTTCTTCGCCTCTTGTCAGTGTACAAAGGGCAAATCATGGCTGGCGTGTGGGTTCGCGAATCTGACCGACAAAGAGTCACGTTCCTGTCACAGATCGTGGTACTGATAGCTGTAAGATACAGAGTAGGTGTTTATGATAGGGGTATGTTCGATACTACGACGGGGCAGGTGGAAACTAATCTCATATCCCGACATGAGCGACTCGCGTTTTACGGCAAGCAGCCAGCACAATCTCAGTAACTTGTCACTATATAAACCACTTCTCTCGGTCACGGCGGCGATATCGGTCAGACGTCTCACAACTTCTATGGGTGGGGTAGATCTCTAGAGTCCTGCGAGAGCCGAGTCCGCTATGCAACGTCCCTGATGCAGCAAGAAACTGAGGCGCCGATGTGCGAGGGTCGAGCCGAGGCGCACAGCGAACGAATGAAAATCTGCATAGGTCGCGAGGGTTGTCCCGAGTTTCGGATGTGACCAGCCTCTCCGAGTTTCACGGCCGTCGGTACGAGGAAGGCGCCCCTAGAGCGATACACCAATGGACATGACCGCAGCGGTAAGCCAAGGGAGACTGGTGGATGCTGAGGAAACTGCAGATGCGACGTGCGATGTGCTCCGCAATCCAGTTCCCAGGATCAAATGAGCAAGCCTCGCGACAAGGGCGGAGGTATCGTTGTTTGTAACGGTGTCGCTGGCCACTACGGTCGTGAGAGATTAAATTTGCGCCATCGTGGACGGGGAAGTGCATCCCGCCGGTGGAGGTAGCTTGACGCTGTGTCCTTGACGCGAATACTTGGCTCGTCCGTGAGTGCCACCGCAGCTACTCGCTTGCTCACGGTCGCAAACCCTGCCAAAACGAGATACGAGGGGTTGGTCTGTGCATGGGGGATTCATATCGGCGGTGTCTTCAGTCGCAGTAGGAGCAGACTTACTCTAGAACTATTTATTCGGACTGGGTGTCTTTCAGACGTCTTGATATGCAACTTTAGACGAGAGTTGACTACTCAGAGTGCGATCTAGTAGCGAACGGCTAATCTGAAAAGCGTAGGATAAGCATACCTGTTGGGGGTCTGTAGTGCGAGCTTGTGAGCAATGACGCATATTCTTGCCCTGGTACACAGGATCCTGTCCGCGTAGCTTGAAGACCTGAATATTTCGGTCAGCATTGCGTGGGGCGTGATATTCCTCGTGAGAAATCGTTTGCGACAGCCATTGTGGTTTTGCCGTGTTCGCCCTCGGTGGGAAGTGTGTACCTTTCAAGAAGGGAAGTCTTCCGGAGACACATCGAATCGACTTCTGAGGTTAGTAATCATATACGACCGCTCAATGATTACCGGGCATCGTTTCTGGTCTGCGCTGGCAACTTGAACGACACATGACTGCGGCGAATGTGCTTGCATAAGCCCGTGTGTTCGGAAGGCAAGTGGAAGGCTGCTAGAAAGCCGCCTCTGGTCCATTTTGGGTTTTGGGGTGCCCCGAGCAACGACTACCGACGCAGAAATTAAATAAAAAAAACAGCAGCGGAACTAGGAGCCTACGGCCCGAGATCAGCGTACAGGCAGGAAGAGGGTTGGAAAACACGCACCTAGGGGCGCGTGAACTCTTATAGGGAGCTTGAGCCCCGAGCGTGCGTCCGGGGTTTTGAAAAAATAAAACATGTCGAGTGTAGTTTCAGCGAGTTCCTACGGTATACATATCTCAACGACTCGAAATAAAAGGGGTTACTATCGCGGAATCTCATAGCAGGAGGGGACAAACTTCGATGACGAAGAAACGCGGTGGTAAGCAGTGGGCGCCTGTGAACGCGAGCGCTTATGCAAGGCAGATCGGGACGGATCTGACCCTCTGCCCTGCCACTGTTCAATCTCTCTCAGCACCACCCCAACAACACCAGAGTCGCACAATCCCTCACACCCGCCACTATGGAGGTACGTTGCTCTCGTCGTCGTGCACGTTCTGCTGCTCATCGCGGCCGACGTCGCGAAGGGCATTCTCGACTTCTCCAGGGACTTTGACGTCTCTCTCATGGACAAGGTCGTAATGGCCTTCTACTCCGGCGCCGGCCAGGAGGTGCGTGCTTTTCATCTCGCTTAGTGTGCGTGAAACCGACGTACGGCTGTCTATGACGTGCAGCAACAAATGGCCCAGAGAGTTTTGACGCAATTCCAAGAACACCCTGAATCATGGACTCGCGTACCGGATATTTTGGAGCGTGCATCTTTCCCCCAGACCAAGGTGCGTCGATAGCTCGCCGGACTACATGCAACAAACTGATTGTCCACTTTTTAGTACATTGGTCTGCAAATTCTCGAGAAACTCATCACTACGCGATGGAAATCACTACCGGACGGTCAACGACAGGGTGCGCAGCTCGACGCGTCTAACCCAACCCCATTACCAACAATGTTCTTAGGTATCCGGAACTTCGTCGTTGGCGTAACTGTGAAGGTTGCATCGGACGAGTCGACGCTGCGGCGGGAAAAGACATACATCAACAAGCTCAACTTGGCATTGGTACAAGTAAGTCCATGCGGCCAAATCCCTTCCTGGTACAGAGCTCACAGGCGACGCGTTTTCCAGATTTTGAAGCAGGAATGGCCCCATAACTGGCCGACGTTCATATCCGAACTCGTCGAATCATCAAAAACGAACTTGTCGCTGTGCGAAAACAACATGGTCATCCTTAGGCTCTTGTCTGAGGAGGTCTTCGATTTCTCTGCCGACCAACTGACCCAGGCCAAGGTCAAGAATCTAAAGAACCAGATGTGTGGCGAGTTCTCGGAAATTTTCAAGCTATGCTCTGAGATCTTGGAGGAGGCGCAGAAGACGTCGCTCATCAAGGCGACCCTGGAGACACTCCTTCGTTTCCTCAACTGGATACCTCTGGGGTACATATTCGAGACCACCATCATTGACCTGCTCCTGAATCGGGTTCGTCCTGACCATGTGTGCTTGGATGATGTCTCACTGCTGACTGCTTCGTTGCTAGTTCCTGGAAGCACCAGACTTCCGCAACGTAACTCTCAAGTGTCTTGCTGAGATTGCATCCCTCAACGTCGGACCAGAATACGATCCCAAATTTGTGATCCTGTTCGCTATGGTCATGACCTCTGTGAACCGTATGATACCTCCAAGCACGAACATTGCCCAGGCCTACGCGAACGCTGGTGACGCAGGCCAGGAGCTCGTGCTGAACCTCGCACTCTTCCTCTCCAACTTCTTGTCCAACCATCTACGCGCGGTCGAGACAGACGCGAACCGCGACGTGCTCTTGAACGCGCACCTGTACATGGTCAAGGTGTCCCAGGTGGACGAACGCGAGGTCTTCAAGATCTGCTTGGAGTACTGGCTCAAGCTTGTTGCAGAGCTGTACGAGGAGATTCAGAGTCTGCCCATCGGCGACAGTGGACTGCTCATGGGTCTCAGCCTCGGAGGCAATCAGAGCATGCTCAGCAGCATGAACCTTCGGAAGAGCATCTACAGTGATGTCTTGTCGAATCTGCGGCTGGTCGTGATCGAGAAGATGGTCAAGCCCGAGGAGGTACGGCATTCTTAGGCTGACCGAAAACCATTGATTGCTGATGTCATACGGGTAGGTCTTGATTGTCGAGAACGAGGAGGGAGAGATCGTTCGGGAGTTTATGAAGGAGATCGACACCATTGTCTTGTACAAGCAGATGCGCGAGCTCCTCGTCTACCTCACGCATCTTGACGTCCAAGATACGGAGACCATCCTCACCGAGAAGCTTGCCAAGCAGGTTGATGGCTCCGAATGGTCATGGCAAAACCTCAACACGCTCTGTTGGGCTATTGGCTCCATCTCGGGTGCTATGAGTGCGTGTTCATCCTCGGTGCTTCACCCGCATATACTCAGTATCATACAGATGAGGAGACGGAGAAGCGCTTCTTGGTCACTGTCATCAAGGACTTGCTCGGCCTCTGTGAGATCAAGCGTGGCAAAGACAACAAGGCTGTTGTCGCGTCCGACATCATGTACATCGTCGGCCAATATCCCCGCTTCCTCAAGGCGCACTGGAAGTTCCTGAAGACGGTCGTAAACAAACTCTTCGAATTCATGCACGAAACGCATGAGGGTAAGTCGTTTTCATTCACCCCTTTCCTTTGCCGTGAGTGCGTGAATTGCCTAACGTGTTACATCCACCAGGTGTCCAGGACATGGCATGCGATACGTTCATCAAAATTGCACAGAAGTGTCGCCGTCATTTCGTCATGCAGCAGGCGGGCGAGACCGAGCCGTTTGTTGATGAGATTCTGAGGATGCTGCACCGCATCACTGTGGACTTGTCACCACAGCAGGCATGTTCATGTGCTCGTCCCACCTCGCGACACACCTGACTTGGATTACAGGTCCACACATTCTACGAGGCCGTTGGTTACATGATCTCGGCGCAACCCAACAAACCTCAACAGGAGAAGCTCATTGCGAAGTTGATGGAGCTGCCCAACAACGCGGTACGCATCTGGAAGTCTCCCTTGGTCATGTCTACTCACTCTGCTTCGATTCAGTGGGACTCGCTTATGGCCCAGGCTGCACAAAATATGGATGTTCTGAGTAGCATGGACAACATCAAGATCTTAGCCAACGTCTTGAAGACCAACGTTGCTGCCTGCACTTCCATTGGTCCCTTCTATCTTCCCCAGATTGCGCGGATATTCTTAGACATGCTCGGCTTGTACAAGGCCGTCAGCGGCGTCATCAGTGAGACCGTCGCGCGTGAAGGTATGTAATGGGACGACCATGCCTGCCTTCCAATTATTCATACATCTCTCATAGGTCTCATCGCCACCAAGACACCAAAAGTTCGGCAGCTTAGGACAATCAAGAAAGAGATCCTGAAGTTGATGGAAACGTTCATCCGCAAGGCTGAAGACCTCGAGACCGTAAACTCGAACTTCATGCCTCCATTGCTGGACGCGATCCTTGGCGACTACAACCGCAACGTTCCTGCTGCTCGTGACGCAGAGGTCCTCAACGTGATGGCTACTATCATCAACAGGCTAGGAGTGAGTAACAACGCTCAGATATACTGATACGATGCTGAAGGTATGCCATCACAGCCTTTGTTGACGCCACAAGTACCTGCTATTCTCGAAGCTGTCTTCGAACCTACCCTTAACATGATCAACCAAGACTTCTCTGAGTTCCCCGAGCACCGTGTCGGGTTCTTCAAACTCCTCCGGGCGATCAATTTGAACTGTTTCCCGGCGTTGTTGACCATTCCGCCAAATCAGTTCAAGCTGTTTATGGACAGTATCATCTGGGCCATCAAACACACTATGCGTGACATAGCAGAGACAGGTCTCAACTGTAAGTGCCTCCTCTCGTGGGTGTATTTGACTCGCTCTAACGCGGCCCCAGTGTGCTTGGAGGTTGTCAACAACTTTGCTGGCGCGGACCCACAAGTCTCGAATGCATTCTTCCAGCAGTACTTCCTCAGTATCATACAGGATATCTTCTATGTGCTCACCGACACGGATCACAAGAGCGGCTTCAAGCTGCAGAGCATGCTACTCGCACGCATGTTCCAGCTCGTCGAGATGAACCAGATCACCGTTCCTCTGTTCGACCCGGCGCAGGTACCGGATCCGAACATGAGCAACTCCGTATTCTTGCGCGAGTACACCGCCAACTTGTTGAAGTCGGCGTTCCCGCATGTACAGAAGTACGTGCCGTGTCTGGGCCCCCTTGGCGGCAGTATGCTGACTCGTTGATTTTACCCAGCACCCAAATCCAAGTGTTCGTCATCGGCCTGCACGAATATCACAGCGACATCAACAGGTTCAAGCTCGCTCTCCGCGACTTCCTCATCCAGCTCAAGGAGTTCTCGGGCGACAACGCGGAGCTATTCCTGGAAGAAAAGGAGGCGGAGGCCCAGCAGAAGGCGCAGGACGAACGCCAGGCCGCGATGCGCATTCCGGGCATGCTCAAGCCCTCACAGCTAGAAGACAAGGACGAGGATATCTGATCTGCCCCGGACCCTTTCACCTCTCCACTGTACAAGAGGTCGAACATTAATCTGTCGCAAGTCCGCTAGATGTACTTCCCTCCGCACGCCGATCTCTTGTTTGCTCTAACTGTTCTTGTGCCGTTCCCCTCCACCTCGTCACGCTTCCCGAGCGAGGAGGTTCCTCTGTTTCAGTCGTCATAATGTAACCCGCTATCGCGTTATTCTCGAGTCCAGCAGCATATATCAATGTAACATTAGCGTAGCCAGAATTTTATTTTGTACAATAGACGTCGAGTGCACAAGGACCGTTGTTAAGGATGCATGGAATGACAGCATGCGTGACAGCCTCAATGAGCGAAACTGAAATATGAAGGAGTAGTCGCGTCCATTGCGAAGTCTTGACTGAGGATGGGCGCGAAGTCTACCCCATCGTCTCCAGCGCGAGGTTTCATGACCACCGGTGGATCTGCAACGGAGCCTCGTATACCGACCGACTGACCGCCATTTGGCAAAGCGAGCGAGGGTTGGTTCATTAGACATTGTCTGTTCCCATTACATCAAAGGTACAGTAGCGAGAGGGCCAGAATATTGATACATGCGCGTAGAAAGATGGGACTCGCGTCAGCCGCAAGCCCGCCGTCATCTTCGTTGACCGTCGGCCCAGACAGGCTTTTGCGCATCCGGGTCTGCCAGCTACGCGTCGAGGCGCACGCATTGAGCTCCTCTCGCGCGAGTACCGCACAGAGCGGACCACGTACCTGTGCGTTCGTTTGCTGCTGTGTCGCCTGTTCCCTCGCTATTCTCGCAGCGCGGATGGTGTCGACCTGGCGGCGGAGGTCTGGCGACATGGCCTGCGTGAGGATTCAGCCCC
Source organism: Phlebiopsis gigantea 11061_1 CR5-6 (assembly GCA_000832265.1). NCBI lineage: Eukaryota > Fungi > Basidiomycota > Agaricomycetes > Polyporales > Phanerochaetaceae > Phlebiopsis > Phlebiopsis gigantea. The sequence continues at coordinate 8,924 of KN840563.1, forward strand.
GCGGCGCAGTCAGAACATGCAGGGCAGCACGTACGTTGTACACCTGCTCCTCGGTCGGTGTAGTTGCTGCAGCCGCACGCAGCGAGGTCAGCACGACCGTCTTCAATGAGTATTATTCAAGGCTGGTTACTGACTTCGCATAATCACGTATCCCATTCCGATTACTTCCATGTCCAGGACGAGAGAGCATGAGCAGAGGCCGACATCTGACCACCATGCTACGTACTTCCAGCACTCCAGAAAGTCATCTTGAACCAAGGGAAGCTGGACATGGTGTAGGCTGTTAGTCGCTCGGAGTTGTTGGTGAGCTAGCTTGAGGAAGCGAAGTGGATGAACGCAAGAGTCAAAAACGAAGCCGCCGGTTGGCTCGCCGGACGGAAACAAAACTGATGACGGTATGCGCGAGCGTCTCACGTATGGAAGTAAGTCCATACACATACATTGTGCACATAGGGAACATACAGTCCACCTGTCTGATCTCCAGCACATGAATGTCAATGCGATTTAGAATCGTACACCTAGCAATTGCATATATATAGGTAGCACAAAGAACGTGTACTACACCCGCCTTTCTAATCTTCCCTAGGCGGTTCGTAAAGCAGCAGGCTGCACTTGACATCGGCATTGAGGTCGCGAACACGGTCGAACATGACCTTTAAACTCGATCCTTCCGAGTTCGACGGTCGGGTCAGGACAATTGTCGTGCGCGGGGTGTTAATCCCTGTCCCCGGAATGACGTATACATCGGGAGGCATGAAAAGGGCATTTTTCAAGTCATGTCTATGAAGAGGCACTCTCAGCTGAGTGTCCGTAAAGAAAAATTGAACCTGAACGTCTTACTTTGCCGAGAAATGGTGCTCCAGGTCCGAGCGCGCAGTTGACAGGAGCGGTTTGTGGGTCCAGGGCGAGCAACGGGAGCATTTGTAGCTAACCGCTTCTCGGTCTACGGGGTAATCTTGTAGTTCTCTCTGTTTAATGGCTACTTCGAGATGGTCCGATACTCGTTCCAAGATCTCCACGTAGTCGTGATCAGGTAGCCGGCACCAGTGAGCGGCCTAAGGAAACGGAAGACTCGTCAGCCTCCTGGATGGACAGCCAGTGAATGAACTCACCATAGTCCGCCAGTCCGAGACACGCATCGTCATCTCGTCGCTACAGACCAAGCAACAAATCCGAGGATCAGACTCCTCCATGAAACGACGAGTAATAGTATCAGGGTCCGGCAGAAGACAAGCAGCCATTACAGCCAAGCGGGCCTCGATCAAGCGACGGTTTAATGCAAGGTTTTTTGAAGACCACGGAAGACGTCGGCTATTGTCGCAGGCAGTAGCGACAAGGTAAGAGAAGACATCGTCAGGGTCCAGGCTAGGTTTTTCGTATAGGCAAGAGTGGGCGACGACCTCGGGGTATTCCAGCTCGTCCTTGGAGCAGAGGTTGCATCGGAATACGACCCACGCCGAGTGTAGTATCTTGATTTCGTAGTCAAGATCCAGTGCCGACGTTACCAAAACTGTCAGCTCCTCGATTACTTTGTCCTGCCATGAGATTGTCGATGATTCCAGTTGATCCCAGAGTTCCTCAGAGGTCGCGCGTTCGAGAATGCCGGGATCCGGAGTGAGCTCAGGGTCTAGTAGTTGCCTGAAAGGTTCCAAGTGTGCGAAGTCTACCAAGGTCGGCGAGTATGCACCGTCATCCTTCGCTGCGAGGATCCAGCGGAAGTCGCACACTGCTGTGTCAAGAACAGTCATGCGGTATGTGATGCCTTCTCGTCGTTGTTTGTCTAGACGTTCTCTTCGAGCCTCTTCCATAGCTTTTACCAACAGCGGCTGCATGTTGTTCCATGCTACATACGAATGAGATTGTATGCCTGGTTTTGAATGTCAGGTTTGACCCACCCCGATTGTTGAGTAGTTTCGCCTGCCGGACGCGCGGGTCGGCCTTGAGAAGCAATTGGAAACCAGTCGAATTTTCGTCCTTGAGTTCTTCGCTCCACCCTTGCTTTTTGAGCCGTGCCACAATGCTGCGTCTGCTAAGGAACCGCAGAATTATAACCACTGCGAAGACTCACTCTTCTAACCTCTTTCGCTTGATCAATTCGAGGCTGCTGCTTTTTGATACGTTCCGAGCTTCCAACCATATCTTGCATGCAGCAGAAAACTATCTCGCCATGTCAGCGATGATGAAAGTCGCGTGTTCGATACTAACTTCTAGAATCTGCACGTTGAGCTGTTTGCGAGAGGCAAGGGCCGCTGCGTATTCAGGGGACTTTGGCTCCAGTTTTTCTATTACCTTCACGAGCTCGTCGATATGAGGCTTGTAGACAAAAAACTGCCATCGCTTAGCCCCTGAACGTAGATGTTAGAGTAGCACTGGGGACAGTAGATACGGGAAAGAGGCACTACCAGCTATCTTAACAAGGCAATCTCTTGTGATGCGGGCCTGACGCAACGGCCAATAGAACTCATCGACAAACCTATCCCAGCCGGATCAATAGAACATCTCTACCAGTATAAGGTACTGACTCTGTTTTTCTACAAGAATTACAGCATCGCGTACTGAACTCAAATACAATATTCTGCACGTTGTGCGTGAGACAATGCTAACTCTGCGAGTGAGCGAAGGTACCAAAATGCAGCGCATATACTCACATGACAGTGTGCGCAGAACAGAAGATTGACATATGCGGGCTCGCTTAGAAAAGGAGGGCATCCTGGGAGGTCATTTAAACCTTCTCTGGCGTATTTCCACAACGGCTCGCGGCGGCGGTTCATCAAATATTTTCGGAGGGTCTTACTGGTTCTTGCAAGATGCAGCAAATCTAGCGGCTGCAGACGACGACAAATCTGCGAAAGCAAACGACGTTTAGAGCCCTTCTTTCTTCAAGCGTCAAGTAGGGTTGTAATCATACTTCATCGAATAATTCGACTGGAATGTCCATCAAGCTCTGTAGCCATATTCTCTTGCCCCGACCTCGCCCACGTGAGGCAGGAACTCCCGATATCGCCCCAGTCTTATGAACTTGTCTTTCTTCTCCGCATTTCTCAGATTCAGTTTCTGAGCGGAGCATGCAAGTTCTTGTTCTTGCGGGTGCTTCTGGAGACTGTCGTGGATTGAAGTCAAGAGTGCCGTCGGAATTTGGGTGACCGGTGACGATATACTGTGTGACTGGATATATGTGACCGTTACGATGACGGCTCGCGCCCTTCAATTATGAGATCGGCGGTGGCGAGACATGTAAATTTATGGTATTATGTACGATTCTCCCTTCAATATATCCTAAATACCGCATACGTACATCACACGCACCATATCGAAAAAGCATACTATTGATACAAGAGGGCGGACGGATAACAACGCCCTTGACACAAGGCGAGTACCAAAGTGGACGCTGAGAAACACTGTGATAACCCTTGAGAAAACATGATAAGATCTTAGCGGGAAA
>KN840563.1:12421-61217 GCA_000832265.1 Phlebiopsis gigantea 11061_1 CR5-6
TTATTGTTTGCATATTTCCTTGTGTTTTCCGAAGAAAATCCTAACATGTCGTTTCACGGGTTTCTACAGGGTTTCCCAGGGCCAACTTTGGCATTCTCGTTGTGTCGTGGCGTCGAAATTACTTAAGCGACCCGTCACGACACGGGATGTGACTCGTTACAGTGACGGAGCAATGAGATCGGTGGCGGCGAGATAAGATCTTGCGCTCTCCACTCTCATCCACCGACCATGTTCAAAAAGTGTGCACCTCTCTGGGCTACGCAGGGTCCAATCTCTCACAGCCGCGTACTAGATTCCAGCCTTCGACTGACATCTCTGGCCAGACAAGCGTCAAGAGCTCTGTGCAACGCTCTCTTCGTGCGAACGTCCTTGCGCAGTGGAATATAAATCCGGAGACGTTGGAAGAGTTCTGGCCCAAGAAGGAACCCATAACGCTGGTAAAATGGTCTGTAAACCCCCGGAGTCTCTTCGCGATTGAGGTTCACTCGATATCCTAACCCTTCCGTCCTGATAGCAGAGAGCACATCTCGATCTACACGCTACACGGAGAACCTCTGTTCCTGCAGCACTATGACGGGCCAATGTTACCCACTCTCAGGCTACTGCACAAGTGTACGTAAAACTGCCTGTCTGGAGTGTGCGTGCATTGCTCAAGGTTTGGAAAACAGATCCTTTCGTCCTGCCAAAGGTCGGTGTCGATCGAGGAGCCATACGCTTCCTGCTTGCGGGTGCACCCATGATGTGCCCCGGCCTGACGTCCAAGGGAGGTTATCTACCCGCGGCAGACGCAGCCGTACCGTCAGGCAAGGCGGTCGCTATCTTCGCGGAGGGCAAGGAGCACGCTGCCGGTATCGGTATCACTAAGACAGACACCGAGGAGATGAAGAGAGTAAACAAGGATGTCGGTGTGGAAACTATGCATTACCTCGGGGACGACTTGTGGACTTTGCAGAAGCTTTGAATCTCTCTGAACTCTCGTTGTATTGTACGTCGCACACATACTTATGAGACAGAACTCGCCGTTTTGACGTCTCTGCTCCCACTGTGGTTAATTAGATATAGACCGAAGCAAGGGTCAGATGCCCAGTGACGTAAATCCATGTCTATCGTGGGCGAGCACGATGTGTAGGCGAGGCCAACAAGACCCCGGAACGCTCCCATTTGTGGATCATGCTTTGCGTAAGTTTAAACGTCTGTGAACCCGTATATGAGCACATCATTGCCGGTCAATTAGGGGCTACTCTAGAACGTAAAGATACGCGCGCAGTTCATGTAGCGTGCGCTGCAGCATTTCAGGCGATCATAGAACGTCCGACCGCAAGAGATAAGGCTTGTTATATTGTCTATCATTTCGTCGTGCACAGCGTGAGCTGCAGGACGCAGGGAGACTAATCTGGGAGTGCACAGCTTCCAGCTGGTGTATGTGTGTCACTGGGCACTCTACATTGTGAAGAGGGCAGGGCTGCTACTTCCATCTGACTAGTACGGCGTACTGCAGCACTAATTGAGACAGATGGGACGTTCCCACACCTGTCGTGAGTCAGGTCAAATCACCGTGGCTCTAGAACTAGCCGTGGCGCAGCGGCCAGATCCATATATCGGTGCTATTTTATAGCTGGTTGCGCGATGGCAGCGTCTTTGCGACTGCCCACCGTCGCTTCCGATTCTAATACACTTGCCATTTTAGGCCCGAATCCCATCAACAAAGTGAATCGGACGCATTTGTCCGATTACATTTTTCTCACCTGAACTCTCTCATACCTGCACGCTTCAATTTGCCAGTCAGTTTTATCATTTGAAACACTCTACAAGCTACTTCCGTTACCCGTCGCCCTCTTCGTGGACCGAACCGCATGTCTGTATTCGAGTACGAGGCTCCGTTTACGCCAGTGCGTCCACGCAAGAAACGCAAGAATAGGGTGCCCGAGGAGCGTCCTGACCAAGCCGTGGTGTTAGCACGCACTATCGAAGAGCTTGCATCCGGTGGCTGGATCTCGCAATGCACGCGTAAGCCCCCCTCGAACTATCTTGGCCTTTGGCCGATCGTATCGACCCTACTATCACCCGTCAGAACTCCTGCGCGAGGCAATGCAAACCCTGGCGGCCCAGGCGCCGCCGATACTCTGCCTAGGACTGGGCAGCCCCTCCTCTTCTCGGGACGCGCGAGCCCAGCTTGCGTTTCTGCTCGCGGCTTGTGACGATCTCACACTCGTGTGTACACTTTTTTCGTGTATGTACCTCTGCTCCGAAATATATCTGTTCATGTGCCCTAGGAGCGTTCGACTGCCTCCGCATATGATCCTGTTTTCACGGACGAAGATGCGCAACTGCTTGCGACTGTGAAGGTGCAGCGCCTGACCGAGGACCAAGCACGTTCCCCACCATCAATGCCCGTATTTGCCTTCTGCTGATACACGGAACCCCTTTTGCTTTCCGTTACCAGAGCGCAGGGTACCCTCTGGAGGAGCCGACGATTGTCTACATGCCGCACTGCGATCTGCGTCTCTACGAAAACCTACTGCGCGAGAACTGCTCGCAGGAACGCCTGCCGCGGCTGCTGCTTATCGCGAACCGTCTCAGCGAGTACGTGGATAGGTGCGTCCCCACGCTTCCGCTGCGTCTCGCGCGCCGCACGGCCCCTATCTCGCGAGCTGACCGCCTCGGATATCGTCCGACCCATGTACAGCATCCCATCACACAAGCTGGACGCCGAGTACCCCTGCGTCTCACGCCTCGGTCAGTCCGCTGCCGTCACCCCTGCCTCATGTGCGCCGGTCGCTGACACGCGCCCCATCTTTTTCATCGCCGCCACCGTCGCCACCAGCCCCGCTACTCACCTCGTTACCGCTGCCGCCGTGCCCGGCCTTCCCCAGCGCGTTCAACAACCTCGCCGTGCAGTTCGCCCNCGCCCCGCCGTGGCCGCGGCGCCGGCGCCGGCAGGCGTGGGCGACGCCGCCCCCGCGCGGGGGTCACACGACAGCAATGCCATCATCGCGACGTGACGGACCTTTGCGTTCTCTTCTTCCGCCCCCGAGTCTGAAGGCACCGGGGTCGCCGTGCCCACGCTGGCGCGCGCGCACGCTATCGGCGATACGCATTACTGCCTCCTCGCCCCGCGCGGCGGTGTCTTTGCTCGCCCTGCAGACCCACAGGCTCGAACGCGGCCGGGGGGACTCGGAAAAGACGTTGATTGGGCGTGGCGGCGGAGGACAAAAAAGGCTGATTGGTTGTATTGACAACCGCCGAGGGGTCTCTAGTCGCGCGTGACGAGCTCATTGTGGGGCCATTTCTCCCGCTTTATGTGGAAAAGGAACGACGCAGTACTTGGGTGTCAAGTACCACGACTAGCAGATGCATATACACATTATCAAAAATGATGAGATAAAGATCACAATACGTTATACACTAGCCAGCAAGCACGAGGGATGGGGGATGGGGATGGATTGAGAGTCAGCTCGACAAGAATGAGAAGCATACCCTGCAGCTAACACTCTGATGAATACGCATCACGATAAGCACGAAGGGAAGGGGCAAGAGTGTCATCGGGGAGGGGGAGTGGGTCAAGGTCAAGTTCAAATGGGTAAAAGTATGGATCGTCCCTTTCGACATAGACATGGGGATGGGTGAGTAACCGCGTCCGCTCGCGGGGCATAGGGATGGTGGGGCCAGGTGGTGACAGCGACGGCGTTGAGACGGCCGAAGGCGTAGACGGCGCGTCCGATTCGTCGTCTGAAGTGTCCTCTATAGCGTCTGGCACTGGGGAGTCGTCTAGTTCGTCGACATCGAGGTAGGGAAGCGGATTATCATACAGCGCTGACGTGGACGGCAGGATGGAATCAGAGGAATGTTCGAGCGGAGACCAGGTAGAAGGGACGGGTGGGCGGAATGGAGGGTAGATGAGAGGGTAGTCATAATATGAAGGCTGTTCGGCGAGATCGTCTGAGGAGGACATGGGTGAGTACATGGGACTCGTGGGTTCGATGTCATCGTCAGCGAACGGGAGTGCGCCCGCTTGGAAGTAGTCGTCCTCATCATCTCCCAAGCCCTCAAGCACGGAGTCCAGCCACTGGTTCTCGTCGTTACCGGCGGCAGACGAGTCGGCGCATGCGGAGTGGGGGTCGGGGAACATGAATGCATCATGCTCCACCTCATAGATCTCTTCGTCTTGTCTATACACAGAGTCGGCTTCAGCCTCGTCCAACGCCTGGCTAGTAGCGGGGGTCTGGACGTGCGAGCGGATGATGGAGTTTTTGAGCAGTACCCAACGATGCAAGCTGCTGCTGTCCTTGACGCCGCCGCCAACGACAGACTGCAGTTTGTTGCGGGCTAAGCTGAAGAGCGACTGCGGCTCTGTGGACATTGTGTGTGAATTACGATTAACGCGGACGAGTGGGTGTAGGGAGCCGGTTGAACGACGGGTCAAAGCGTTGGGTGTGCGTACTAAAGGCAGCGTGCGCGCGACGCATGGTAAGCAACGTGTATTGCGGCGTAAAGAGAGGCAGACATACGCGAATGCGGTTGTGTCTTAGCGGTGTATGCGGTATACAACAAATGGCTCGAACAGAATAGTGCCGTTCTTGGACTTGCGGTAGGACTTGTTAACCATTCTCACTGGATCGCCGGACGGCTAATGGGACTGTCTGGGCGAGCTCGAGATAAGAGGCTAAGCGAGGGGAGGGACGCGATGGAGGGCACGTTTATGCGGACATGGTTGGGGAGGGCAAGAGGCCAGTGAGGATCACGTCTGGTGGCGGCGCTTTATGTATGCGGTGTGACGCCCCCGGTGACTCAAGCGGACAAAACAGGAAACGACACCCGGCCCCTCGTCACGCCGTCACACGGCACCATCACGCCAGTAGCCATCTCATCGGGCGAAGGGGCGGCGTAAACGCCCAAGGATCCAGAGGCGCCACCCTGCGCTAGTGTTGCGTCAATAATTTCGCCGGCCAGTAAATTACCTGTAGGTAAGTGATACCTAGTGGGGAGGCAAGTAGCCAGTAAATAATGTAAATTATCCTTAACGTCTGCTCCCCAAAGCTAGTCGGATTTCACGAAAATCATATCGCTCAGCGCCAGCTGTGTAGGTATATCATATCTTAGCCTCTCCCGCCTGTCCGAATATTTGGACTAGTCCTAGTTGCCGCTAACGTGGCCTCAGGCTACGTTTCGCTCAAATGAGTCGAATCCGTCCGGCTAGCCGTTTGGTGAATATTCGAAATGTAATTCACTGTAATTTACTGCGTTATTTACTTACCCGCAATCTACGCACACAACTACTACCCTGCGCACGCGCACAATCCGCGGCAGATGTCGCTCGGTTTCGTCATGTCACACAAGCCCGCAAAATTGCGCAAGAAATCGAACAGAACCGAAAATCCAATCCAGGTCACCACCGTCTGCAGAATTATGGATACAAAGCACGCTACAGCGCTATGCAAAGCGTCCGTCGCCTCCTTCCGCCGCCCATGCGCGGATCACCCCTCGTCCATCACCTCCTCGTCCTTGACCGTCTCTAATAGCTTCCGGATCTTGCCTATGGATTTGGGAGACACGTCTCTCGCCACCGCCAGCGTCTGCGCAGATTTAACCTTGTCCCCCATCAGCCGGTACACCCTCGCCAGCTGGAAAATAACGTTGGACTCGTCCGGCGACGAATCCCGAAGCAGCTCCAGGTCGTGTGCCGCGGACTGCAATTGCCGGTCAGCAACCCCACACCGGCACCGGAAATAACGCAATCACTCACCCTGTACTTCTTCATCGAGATAAGCACCTTCGCTCGATGGTACCGTACCAGCGCATTGTCCTCGGACAGCTGCACCGCCCGGTTAAAGTAGCCCAGCGCCGCGTCAAGCTTGCCCTGTCTCTCCTTCACCTGCTCACACGAGCACCAGCCCGATCAGCAACTGCCACAGTGCGCGGCCACATGCTCGCACTCACCATGCCCACGCACCCGAGCAGGACGGCGTTATGGGGGTGTATCTCGGCCGCCTTGCCATAATGGTACTCCGCCATTCGTAGTCGGCTCATCCGCATATAGCACGTCCCTAGCCCGTACCTGCAACATCCAGCGCCCCGTGATAAGCATACCCCGCCGCCCATCAGAAATCCAAATACCGTCTCACCACGCATTGTAGTGCCGCCCGTCAGCCCGCAGCGCGCACTCGAAGAACGCGATCGCCTTCTCCAGGTCCTCGTCGATGGATTCGTGCCCGCTCAGCGTGTACGCGTACGCGCACGCCGGCTCCAGCTGCGCCGCGCGGTTGAAGCATGTCAGCGCCTGCGACCGCTCTTTCTGCAGCGAGAAGCAGTTGCCCACCGCGAGCCATGCCTGCGGCGATCGGGGGTTTATCGCCAGCAGCTCCTGTGCGAGGAAAGACAGCTTCACTTGGCGCTGCAGATGCCAAAGCAGAGTCGAGTAGACTTCCATGTCCCACACGCGGTACGGCTCCAACGCTCTGACCGCCTCGAACGCACGTTCAGCCTGAGAAGAGCAAGAGAAGCATCGTTAACGCGGGGCGCGGTAAGACAGCGGTCATTCTACTCACTGCGGAATATTCCCCCAGCTCATAGTGAGCCCGCCCGACCAACGCCATCGTCCACGCCGATCGTTTATGTACAGAGGGTAGCTTCTCGAGCTCGAAGAGACAAGTCCGACACTCGTACATCGCCAGAGCCCGCGTCGCATTTGCGCACATCCGCATCAGGCCGTAGATCGCATAGTCTGCCAGCTCCGTCTCGTACGCCTCCACTGCAGCAGCCTGCGACTGCTGTGCGCTTGCCCCAGTCCCCTGGCCAGTCGCCAAGGATCCGGGGGAAGGAGCTTGAGCGGCTCCGGCCGTCGTGGCTTCGTCATCCATATCCGATTCAGAGTTCGTCCGCGTCCGAGGGGGAGCCCGTCGTCGATCCTTCGTCGGGACCTGCGAGAGCTGTCAGCCTGCTGTGCTGCCTCTCGCTAAAAACAGCCGCGGCTTACCTTAGGTGGGGGCTTGGTCTTGCTGGCGGCTCCGAGTTGCAGTCTCGAGCTACGGCGTGCCAGCCCGAACGTGGTGGCCTGCTCCCGCGTGCCCTTGGCCGTCGTAGCGTTGGACCTAGAGGACGTCGCCGCATGCTGAACACGACGACCGGGAGATGAGAAGATGTTAGCAATGGTCAGGGCCGGGCGTGCGCGTGCCTTTGAGCTTTTCGAGCGGTCGTCCGCCCCCTCCAGAACGGCGCCAGCGGACTTGGACGGCTTAAGATTCGAGTCTGCGGGTGCGCTAGAGGGCGGGACGCGCTGCCGAGCAGTGGACCGTAACTTCTTGGCCACTGGGCCCATCTCATCGGCTGAGGAAAGGGGACGCACAGCAGGTGGTTGGACCAGCTCTGATGGCCCAGCTTGCGATCTGCTCGCAGGTCGTCCAGGTGCTTTGAACTGGAACGAGTCTTCCGCAAAGAACGACGAATCTACCGTTGACCTGAGTACAGCCTGTCAGACGACGACCCTGCAAAACTTGACAGCCCTTCACGTACAATGAATCGCGCGAGCCTGTCGGACGGGACTGCGTCGTGTCGGTCTTCCATAGGTGGAAGATATTCCCGTTACTCCCAGCGGCAGGGGTAAAGAGGCCTGAACCAGCTGCGGTAGGTCTGAACACTGTGTCTTCTCCGGGCGCAGGTTTTCGTGGGGGCGGCCGTTGGGGGATGATGCCCTCGATGTCGGATAGGTTTCCTGCACAAAGTCAGCTACGTCCGGATACGCGTTGGTCGGCAGCGACCCACCTAGTGCGCAGAGCCCCTCGAACGCCTCCCATAGCAGGGGATTGAGGGCTAGTGCCTGCTGGAAGCTGGCGCGAGCGTTGTCTGGGAGGTTGCCTTTGAGAGCCATGGTGCCGGCGTGACAGTGCAGCACTGCGGGCTCCGGGAATGCGGTGGCGGTCCTAGACTCCATGGAAGCTGCATGTTCTCCGTGTTGAACACAGCAAATAGCGGTCTGCAATATGCGGACACGTACGCGTAGGTTTATATAGCGGATCCTTCAAGCATTCCTCTAACGCCTCTCGTGCATGCCTATGCCGGCCAAGTATTGTGCAGCATTTCGCCTTTATCTCCAAGCATCCGCTACATTTGTCTTCGGCAGGCCGATTCACTAGATGGTGTGCTGTGTGTGGCTGCGATGCCTGAAACAGAGCGGTGGCATAGAGGTGCCTCGCGTCATGGTTGTTGGGGAATAGTGAGAAGTATTTCTCCGCGTAAAACACGGCAGACCGGTACAGAGAGGCGTCGAGACACGACCAAATGAGCTGGGCGAATCGTTTTGGCAGGTATTTGGAGCTGCTCGATGTCGACGAGCTTGCTTCTGCTTGCATGGGTATCCGTGATGTCCAGCGAGAGCAGGCGCATAAGACTATGTGGCGGGTGGCGTGCAAACAGTGGTCTGCGATAGGCCGTATCGGTGTGAGAAAGATCTTGGTCGACGTCCAGGAAATATAAGTTAAAGTCAAGCCGCCGCCCCCAGTCAACGAACCGCGTAGTGGTCACGTGATCAATAGCGCCTGCCGCCGCACTACGACGAATCTAACGAATTGATCATTAGAGTGGGAATCATGTACATTTGCATTGTATTCTCGACGTCCAACAAGATCCCACCCGCCGACAACGAAGCCTATCAATGACCGTGCGGGTCTGGCTCGCCCTTCGACTCTGTTTCACCATTAGCATCGTGCGCGGCTCTAGTTCAAACTATCGTACTCACCCGGAACACACTGGATGGCGTCGTCGATACGAAGGAGAGACACCGCCGCTTCGAAGGCAGACTTCAGACTGCGAACCTTGCTCATAGTAGGCTCAAGGATGCCGGCCGTAACGTTATCGCGGACCTCGCCATTCAGTAGGTCAAGGCCGTAACGCAACAGGGCCTTCTTGGGGTCGCCCGCCGGAGCATTCTGTGCGGCGTTGTGGTAAGCGCGAAGCTTGGCCACTAGCTCCGTCGAATCCTTCGCCGCGTTCACGGCAAGCTGCTTGGGAATGACTAGCAGCGCGCTGGCAAATTCGGCAATTGCCAGCTGCTCTCGTGATCCCTGCGACCATGGTTCAGACACTTGCCCACGGCAGAGATGACAAGGAGACTTACCAAGGTCGTGGCAAAGTTCTCGAGATAGATGCTCAATGCACTCTCTACGGCACCTCCACCAGGAACCACGGAGCCACTCTCAAGTGTCCGCTTGATGATGGACAGCGTATCGTGCAACGCCCTCTCCATTTCGTCCAGCATGTAGTCGTTTGCGCCACGAAGCACGATCGACGACGAACTGACAACCTTCGTGCCCTTAATGAGGATCAGCTCATCATCGGAGATACGCTCCTGCACGACTTCCTCCGCAGTACCCAAATAGCTCGCTTCAAAGGATTCTTCACCCTCTAGGTTGGCAAGACTTGACACCAGGGTACCTCCGGTCGCCTTCGCGATACGGCGGAGATCCTCCTTCCTGCATCGGCGCACAGCCATTGCACCAGCTTCGACGAACTCTTTCAGGCACAGATCGTCAATACCCTTGGTCGTCAGTACGACGTTCGCACCCGCGGCGAGAATCTTCCGGATCCGCTCGAGCGTGATTTCAGACTCTCTTCAGCGAATCAAATCTATGAGCAAGTGACCAGCGTCACGAGTGAACAAACGACATACCTCCGACGGATGTCCTCCAGCTGAGAGGGATCATCGACCAAGATTTGGACACCAAGTTGCATCCGCGCCTTCTGCAGGTTGATGTCCAAGCACGCAATCTTGGCGTTGGTTATACGGGTCTTCATCGCTACGCTAAAATTAGTCTCTCGTGATAAGTAAGGATGCAATAACGCACCTTGGCTGGCCACAGTGCAGTTCAAAGCATAACCCTTGACGAAGAGCGATTCCCGTGCACTCCGGCCGTGCGCCTTCAGAACATTGACAGCTTTCACGGGATATTTGACGTCACCACGGTTGTTGATCGTCTTCACCGCGAGCATGGCATCGACAGCCATAGGCGCGAATAAATCGTCGTCGCTGAGTGAGACTGTCCTCAGACGCATACTACATGCCAGAAACATGCGTACTCACCTGCCAATGATTTTACTCGACATACTCGTCTTCGCAGCGTTGATCAAAGCCTCTTTTCCGAGCGCATCGACCTTCACGCTTAGCTGATCCTGCATGAACTTACAAGCTTCCCTGCACGCCAGCCTGTATCCGGTAATGATCGTGGTAGGGTGAATTTTCTGCTTGACGAGCTCGTTCGCGCGTCGGAGGAGCTCAGCGGCGATGATAACGACGGATGTCGTTCCGTCGCCGACTTCTCGGTCTTGCTTTTGCGCAAGGTCAACAAAGACGCGGCCAGCTGGGTTCTCTACGGCCAGCAAGCCAAGGATAGTTGCGCCGTCATTTGAGATGGTGACTTCCTACACGGACGGTCAGTGTAAAGATATACACAGATGTCATAGCATGCGCACTCCGATATTGTCTACGAGCATCTTGTCCAGACCGAGAGGGCCAAGCGAACTTTTCACGATATTCGCGATTGATTGTGCAGCCAGGACTTGAATAACAAAGCTTCAGCATACACCCATACACTTCACTGTGGAACTCACCATTTTGGTCCCTAATGTCCTGTCCAGACACTCTGTCACCTCCCAAGAATACGCCTGCCCTCGGATCGCGTTGGAACATGGACATGGTGGGCTGCTAGATGGTGAAACGAGCGTTTGCGCGCCGCGATTCGACTGTTCTCGTCGGTGAGGCGCTTGAGGATCTACGCAGCGCGCATAATTCTCAATTGATCAATTTGAATAGAAATGCGACGAAAAATCAAGTCACTTTATAAGTATAAGATTGTGAGCTAAAAGCGTGCCCGAAGGGTTGGCTTGGGGGCAAATACGGAGAAGTGCATGAGATCCGCTCGAAATCTATGACCGATCGTCGATCAGGGGCCAATTACTCATAGACTCATGTATTCATGAGAAATATTGACAATATAGTATATGTAAAGTGCTATGATATGTGTGGAAGAAGGATATTACACTGCAATACATGAAGGTGATTTGGTGTCAAGGTTCTAGAATTACAACCGAAAGTTGCGGTTCTAGATCACGTAGGCTTGGGGATGTCCATAAGTTAAGCTTCACAAAGTCGCAGCCGAAAACCCACTTGTCCTTCGTGCTGGTCATCCCGATTATGTATCGGAGATTCTTCTACCGTTTCCGCTGAAGCGACGAACTCTGCCGACATAGCAGTGATGCTGCTAGCTGACTCGCTCTGGTGTACGACCGTGGGCGATTCCGATTTGACACAACTTCGCTTGACTGTAGGGGGGAGGCCCAACCCGTCCGCATTGTTCTCCGTCTTCTCAACGCATCCGCTGGTGACCAGATCCTCCCATTCCATCCGCCCAGAAAGCCGGTCGAGACTGTTATAGGAGACACTCCGTGGTTTGACGGGTGAACGGGGGTTGATGTCATAATCGACTGTCTCAAAGAGGTCTTCGCCTGAGCAGGTCAGATACTTCCAGAATTGCAGGGGCTTCTGTGTAACAAACCAATGTTAATTCGCTTAGCACTGAGCTATGAGGCTTAAACATACGCGTTCGCGAGGGGGCACGCTTCGAGAGCGCATCCCGCCTCGACGTTTCAAATTACAAGATTCAGCCTGAATATAGCGAGGAGGACGGTAAGCTTGTTTCTCCTTGAGAAGAGACGGACAGTACCTCTCCCTCTGCGAGACCAAAGTTATTTGGGATGATAGAACTGTCGAGACGGTTGGACTGCTGCGAAAGCATGACAATTATATGCTGGGAGCTAGCATCACCATCTCACTCTCGGGAATATATACTGCAAGCAAATGTCGATGGTTCCGTCGGTTGACGGTCGGCCCGCTGCAGCATCGGCTCCATTGACTCGGATGGCTTGTCGTAGCTAGGTCTAATTGGGAGATCCCGCATGTGTGGAGCATTTGTCTAGGCCCACGAACCGGTTCGAGAGTTATTCTGGAGCGAAACCTGTGGACAACGTCGATTCAGTGAACGTCTGCTTTGAAGCAAGAGGAAAGCTGCAGAAGAGATCTAAGTTGGCACCCCGCGGCGGTGCACTGGCGCACAGGTAAGTTAACGCGCAAGTCTCTGAGGCGTCTCTAGATCTACAGCTTGTACTTGTACGCCCACATTACTGAACCTGTCTCCAAACCGAGAACACACAATGCCTCCAGTAGATTCGCCACTGAACGCGGTATGCTGCAGTTTGAGCAAATACGGGTATTGTCGCTCAGATGACACCCCAATAGGCGCACCAGCATGCAGCCAACGCGGACGATTATACAGCTCAGGGCTTGCTCATACCTGCTTCCGAAGAGCACTACAAGGCAGCTGAAGCCTTTGAGGCTGCATATCAGGCCTCTACCGAGGACAATGTGCGCTGCGCTCATCTATAGCTTTACGCGATACATGACACTCATAAATGTTTGCTGCGTATCTGCAGACGAAACGCACGTTGCGTATGCTATACAACGAACATCGCAAAGCTGGGAAGGAGCTGCAGAGGAAAATTATGAAGCTAAGGGAGGAGAACAAAGACCCGTCGCTTCCCCAGAAGCCGTCCAAATCATCTACGTCCACACCAACGAACGCCAACAAAGCCTTGCCGCAAACAGCCCCCTCGCCTCCTCCGCAGACACCGCGCGGCCACCTCATGGACTCCCAACCAGCAGTAGATGAATCTTTCATGCTGCTAGGACAGCGTGTGAGTTTCACCTCCTGCCTATCGGCTACGGGTCTGACCTCGAACTATAATCTGTTAGAGCGAACCTGGTGACGCGTTCAACCACTTCTGGAAGATCACTGAAGGCATGCTAGACTACCTCTCCCAACCTGTGGCATTTGCATCTGCGCCGTTGTCGCCCCCTGAAAACGGCGGCGCTAGCAGTGATACTGATGTCGAGGACCCTATTTCCAAAACGTTGTCCCGCGGACTCGGTTTCGTGAAGGCGGCGAAGTCTCGAATGCTCACCCGGCACGACTCCTCAGCAACCATGTCCTCAGATTCAGACGGGTCTCGCGCTGGGATCAGCACCTTCCCGCCAAAACCGCAGCCGTTAGAAGATTGGGACGATGATCTCGGAGATGGTGGGTGCCCACCAGTCTCAAGCCGATTAACCCACTGAATCACCAATAGACGATGACATGGCGGACTCGTTCTGCATGGTACCGTCGAAAGCAGATCCCCCAGTGTCAGCTTTGAAACAGGAGAACGCCGTATTGAAAGCACAGCTTGAGGAAGAGCGAAAACGCCTCGCCCACGCAGAGAAGATGCTGAAGCAGCGGAAAGAACAGGACAATCATCTACGTGAAAGTATCATGATGGCACGGAAAGAAGTAACACTAGTCCCCTCTTCAGTACGAGCAGAATGTTAAATTTCGATGTCCAGGCGCACAGGGCCATGGCCTCGTCAATGGCATTACGTCCCCCACAACCACCAGCGGCTACCCCCACCTCTCCTATCCCAGTACCGCCAGTTTTACCCGCACCTCCGCCAATGCCAGTAGACATTGCAGGATTGAAGATTGCTGTCTCTCCGCTGACCCCACCCGCAAATGTGGCCAACGGCGCAAGGGATCAAGAGGCACAGCATTTACGCAGAATACGTGAACTCGAAGAGGAACTTCGAGTCGTGCGTGTAGACAACGAGAAACAGGTACGCACAGCTGTACATCAAGGAGCCGCACTGTGCGTTCTAATGATACATTCTAGAGAGCTATGATCGTCAAATTCCGCGAACGTTGGGACAAACTGAAGGAGTCTGCGAGGAAGAAGAAGCAAGCAAAGGCTACTGCGGAAAGCACGTCGGTCGTCAACGATCGCATTGAAGAAGACCCTGAGGCAGAGGCGGAAGCTGAGCGTGACGACCTGCGACCACAGAAGCAGACCGAGAACCTCTCTGCAAGCAATTGACATCCCTTCCCGAAAATTCGGTGTTGATGACTCCGGCGTTCTTATCCGTCCGCTCTCTTGTATCAATAGTATGCTTTCTCGATATGCTGCGTGTGATGTTGTGAACACGGGGAAGTATGTACATATACAGTATTTAGGATACATTGAATAGAGAATTGTAATACAACGGAGCTGTATATCGTCCCTTTGTCTTCTCAAGCGAAGAGACCAAAATCTACGATGTTGAGCGACGATGCTGCTACGTCAAACATCTTTTGCGCCTCAGAATGACTAGCAGCGGTGACAGCGCCGCCATCAGCCGACGTTGTCGGTACGTTCATGCTCATAACGAAGTCCACATTCTTGCCTTCCACTCGGTAGAGCGCGAGAGATATTTGTACTTCGTCCGGCACAGCAGAATTGAATTTCGAGACCTGCTGGGTACCCGATAGCAGCACGGGAGCCGGAGTTGCGCCATTCCTGGTGCTGCTCTTCACCACCCTAGTCACTGCCTGGCTCGTCGCCGAGTTATCGTGGGCAAGCGAGTCAAAATGAAACCTGGGCCGCGGTCAGCTTACAGAGGTTTCCTGAATATGAGAACACACCTCGCAGCTTCCAGAGGGTCGGCTGCAGCAACACGCTCGAGGACTTCGAAAATTATGCTGACACTGGTGTCTCTGGACAGGAACACCTCTTGGGTGTCCGGTACTTGGCGCAAATCCCTTTATGAAGACCTTCTATCATCGTCCCCTCGAGGTTTAGAGGGTGATATTATTTTTCAACGTACGATGCATCGATCAGAGCGGTGGGGAGAACAACGGTGATCGCGCCACCGAATAGCTCGCGAGTAGAGGACATGGTCGAGGTGAGAGTGCACGCCAATGAGATCACAGACGAGCAAGCGCCGCCGAGGGAGCGCACGTGATCCCTTCTGGACGCGGTTCTCGCGTCGGGTTTGGGCGACCATCCCTGTCCACAACCACCAGGACGTCGGTCTGCACCAGTTCTGCCTTTACTTTTCTATGCAAGCTTATCTTTGTCTCTCACAGAGTCCACCATGGCCGACTTTCGTCGACGTTCGACAATGCAAGCCGCGGCGGATCCGTATGGAAACGTGCGCGGCTCAGCCATTCCTATGCCGTCCACCGTGAAGAAGTCGAGTCACAGCGGCAGGATGTCGATGTCAGGCCCCGCGATGCGCGCCCCGTATCCCGTACCCAACTACGCCCCAGGTCCCACGCCACGAGCCATGATGCGCTCGCAGAACGTCAATCCCTTGCTCATGAGTGTCAGTAAACCCAGTTTTGGGAGGACACCACAAAGGTGAGCTCCTCGCGTTGGGAGTGGCTTTGTGGGCAGTTACACTTGCCGCACATGAGTCTTGGAGAATGCGCTCTCACCTCCATCGTTTCAACCATAGTACACGCCGAGGGTCAATCTGGGCTGGGGGAGCTCAGGCCAACGTCGCGTCCGGAAGCCAGGTAGCCAAAGACACAAGACCGCTACGTGAACGGCCGTACCAAGTAAAGATGAGACAAGACATCATAGACTGGTGCAGAGTCAACGAGTTTGACATCCAGCCGCAAGTCCTACAGAACATCACCGCGAAAGATTTCCGAGTGATATTCGAACAGCTTGTGCAATCCGTAGACCCGGTGTGGCACTTT
The DNA here is from genome assembly GCA_000832265.1 of Phlebiopsis gigantea 11061_1 CR5-6. Classification (NCBI taxonomy): domain Eukaryota; kingdom Fungi; phylum Basidiomycota; class Agaricomycetes; order Polyporales; family Phanerochaetaceae; genus Phlebiopsis; species Phlebiopsis gigantea. Next base: position 28,015 of record KN840563.1, read on the forward strand.
GAGCCCGCAAAGGTCCTTGGTGACCAGTTAATCCAAGCGTTGCGAGCCCTTCAATATCCCTATGTCGGCTCGATTGATCTCAAGTGGCTATCCGCCCCCGGAGCACCGTATTCTTGGCCCTCGTTACTCGGAATGTTACATTGGCTATCTGAGCTTGGAAGAGTACGCACTAGCTCAGCGCGATAGGCTCTATGATGTTAACCGACTCTCTGTAGGCTAAACGAGACTATTTGGAGAGCGGCGATCCCAGTCTCCAAGACCCAGAACAGGTGCCGGTCGCCTTCGACGATGAAGATCATCACAACGCGCTTGCATTCGAGCATTATGTGGATGCGTACGAAGCATTTCTTGTCGGTGCGGACGTATATCCAGAGCAAGAGCGAATAATCGAAGAGCGATATGGTGCGTCTGCAGTGATTAGAAAAGCCTTCTGATATCTACAACTAAATATTCTCACTCAGCCCAGAAAGACGAACAGGCTGTTGCCGACCTTCAAGTGCAGAAAGAGAAGCTAGCGAAGGTCGAAGAGGAGCTAGAGAGTCTGCGTAAAGCTCCTGTTCGTAGTTGCTTCTGCCCGCAGGCTGGCATGCTAACATCCCCTTTAGCCTCCAATACAGCAGTTAGAGGAGAACCATAGCTATCTGACGCGGGACAAAATCAAATTCGAAGAGTGTATCACGTTCTACGAGGACCGCAAGCAACGGTCAATCAACAGCATTGCCGTACTGGAGGCTGAGATCCAGCAAATGAGTAAGTAAAGAAGCCCCTATCCCTGAGCCCTGTATATTGATGCACTTTTGCGCAGTCAAGACCATCGAGGATCTCAACAACGAGCAGGCGCACTTGGCGTCCATCGTGAAAGTGCAGAACCTCTCGCCAGAAGAGGTCCTACGCATGAACACCGAGCACGACACACTCTCCCAGGACCTCAAGAACCTGAAGAGCAAAGTCGCAGAGTCGACGAAGACGATCAACAAGCTCGAGGTGTCGTTGGGGAAGAAAACGGCCGACGCGGAAGAAGCCCTTGACACGTACAACGGGCTCCTGACGACGCTGGGTCTGTTCCCGCCGCTTCCGCCGCCCCTCGAGGGCGTCAGCCTGGCCTTGCGCATGAACTCGGCGGCCTCAGATCCGCGCCAGCTCCTCTCCGGACCCGACATTGCCGAGGTAGCGAAGCCGAGTCTTGTGGTCATTGCAGAGCAGAAAAGGAAACAGCGCGCAGAGGTCGAGCACGAAAAGATCGCTGTCGACAACGATCTCGACCAGCTCGTCACCGCTTGCGAGAACATGGAGGAGGAGGTGCTCGACATCATGAAGAAGGCAAACGCGCTGAACGACCAGGCCGAAGAGCTTAGAGATGTATGAGCATCTCGTGTAGTTTCTATTCAGTCCGCTCATGAGCCTCCTTGTAGATAATACAGCGGGAGGTCCTGGCGAGCAACGCAGAAGCCGAACGGCTCGACGAAGCTCTGTCGCAAGCGCGGTCAGCAGCCAAAGCACACGGAGTCGGAGTCAAGGCCCGTCTTCAGGCCCTCCAAATTGCGTACGCCCCCTTGTGCTTTTTTTGCGTACTCCCTCGGTCTCATCTAGTCATCTCCGCTAGGTATAAGGAGCAAGTTGCGAAGGTGAACCGTCTCCGGGACGACACCGTGCGGGAGATCATCAAGAACAGCAGCGATATCGTCATGTTCAAGGAGGAGGTCTCGAAACAGCTCAAGCACCTGCGGGACTTTGCCGAAGCGAATTAGGCCTTCTTGTCTCCCCCTACTACCCTTTTGTTGTATCATATTGTTTTCGCCCTTGTTTTGTTACATTACTACTCGCTACTATGTATACGACTCACCTACTACCCTTCTATATCGATAGCGGATGGTCCTTGTATTATTCCTCTGTGTAGAGGCCATTGGACTCGATAGGGAACAGCAAAAACATCTGAACTCATCAAGCTTCAAGCCCATGTTCGGGAAACACACGTGAACATATATTCATCAAAGACTACAGTCGGTCATGGCTACAGTGGTGTGGACCAGGGGGAAAGTGAAACTAGGCTACATATAGGTCAGTCATGACGATACACTAAACAGCAAAGCGGGGCCATCTACGCGAAGGCGGAGAAACAAAGTCCGGGTGAGAACGAGGTACGCCATGAAACCCAATATTAGTATAATGATAGGGCTCATTAAAGGATGCGCGTATGCAAAAAGTCGATGGTGTGAATGTCAGAACGTTAGTGTATAGCGTGAAGGGAGAACCAAAGGGGCATTAAAGTGAGGGCAGGGTGGGGCCTGGGCATTGTAGGGATTCCTTGCTGGGTCTATGGCTGCAGACTGTCGAGTCAAATCCCGAAGACTTGGTAGTCGTACGGGACGACCTTGCCGAAAAAGGACGGGTCGCAACCGCCAGCAGCGACCTCGCCGGAGCCGCCGAGGGTGAGGGCGTGGACGTCGCTGGTGGTGGCGAGGGTCCAGGTCGCATGGCCGGCGACGTTGGGGTTTCCCGTCTGGAGGAAGGCCTTGTAGCGGGCCTGCATCTCCGAGATGAGGGCCGCCTGCTGCGAGCTCGGGCTCGGGGCTGTGCCGAACTAGACACAAAATAGTGGGTGAGCGTGCGGCGCCGGGGCATCGAACTGGCAGAGGCGACGTACGACAATCTCAATGTCGTCCTGGTGGCAGACGACGCCGGACTCGCCGCAGAACGAGGTGATGTCCGTGTTTCCGGGGTAGCTCGCGCCGACGACGTAGAGCCCGACGTACGCCTTGCCGCCGTTGCCGACCCAGTTGCGCGCGAACGTCCAGGTCGGGCAGCGCCAGATCTGGTCGGTCCCCAGCTTCTCGAGCAGCGGCCGTTCGTCTGTAGAGGTTGCCTCGGAGCTGTTCGCGGCAGCGGCGGCGGCGGGGAGGGCGTAGTTGGTGTTGTTCAGGATAGCATTGGTGGCGGGCTGACCGAAGGTCCCTTCAACGGCGTTCTGGTAGTTGCCGGCATCCAGGTCGAACGGGATGCCGCCGAAGATAGAGGTACCGGCCTCGTTCTTGACGTTCGTCAGCAAGATGGGCTTGGAGACGGACGGGAACTGAGCGGTTGAATCGAGCGGGGTCGTGATGAGAGAGCCGTCCCTAACAAGACGGAGGGGCTCGCCCAGACCGGTTGATTCGTCCAAAGAGTCGGCCGAGCCCGAAAGGTTGTCCTGGAAGCTGAGCAGGTCGCTAAGAGTGATGTTATTGAGGCAGGCAGTGTCGGTCGCCGAGCACGGTAGAAGGCCGTTGAAGTAGGTTTGAAGGGTCTGTTGAGTCCCGGGAGACAGGAAGCCATAGTCCTAAAGTTGTGTCAGGCTTACGGTTGCTAATAGAACGGACTGCACTCACCATGGGGTCTGACTGCAGGATGGCCGACTGGAAAAGAGACGACGCTGAGGGGATTGCGAGCATCCCACGAATCATGTTGGCACCCGAGCTCTGTCCAGCGAGGGTAATCTTGGACGTGCTTCCGCCAAAGCTGGGCAGTACTTGCTGGAGGAAGTTGAGCGACGTAATGATGTCCTTGATGGCTAAGTTGGTCTCGCCGCTCGGTGCCATAAGTCCAAGCTAAGAGGATCGTATCAGCCACGACGGCGATAAAGTGGAACCCTATTGTACTCACAGCACCCAGGCGGTATTGTACAACCGCAACAATAGAGTTCGTTGCGGTCGCCAAGCTCGAGCCATCCAACCCAGGACCAGTTGCAGAACCAGAGGTGAAGGAGCCGCCATGGATCCTAATGGCAAGTGCTCTGGTTAATCACCTGTAGGTATCAAAACAAGGCAGGCGTACCAAAGAATCGTAGGCACATTGCTTCCGGCTTTGACACTGGTCGGGACGTACAAGATCATGGACAGGCAATCTTCGGACATTGCAGAGGCGTCGATGTTGTCCTGAGGGCACGCAAGAGGTAGCTGGGACGCGTTGACATTGCCCGCACTAGCAAAATCATGAGAACACGCCCCGGATTAAACGGCATAACGGACGTACGGAAACTGCCATTGCGTCACGACCGACGATGGCTGCCAGCGGGAAGCTTGCCCGTAACGCACGGCATACCGAACGGCGCTGCTACCGTCCGCGACTCCTGTTGCTGTACCAATCGATGTCTTGACAGTTGGGCTTGACGAACCTTGCCGCGGGCAGAGGATTTCCCGTACAGCCGGGATCGGCAGGCGGCACAGCAACCCTTCTGCCGTAACTGGAACAGGCGGGAAGAAGGGGTCCCTGTGCAGCGTAACTGGCGAAGCTGCGGCCGCAGCGGCGAGCGTAAGCGAGAAGAGGATGGAGCCGAAGAACACCATGGTGGAAAATACGTCAGGGATATATCGTACGGACTCGGAGCTGCCGGCGGTATCGTAGGGCGAGCAGTCGGGTGGTGCTACAGAGATTTGGGGCTGCGCAAGCCTTATGTACGTCCGATTCGAGGGCCTGTGCCTGCAGGCCCGGAATAAGCACAGACGTCAGGAGCGTGGTGGTGGTCAGGAACAGAGATGATGAGGGCACCAGTGCCAGGAGAAGGGCAGACTCAACCACAGGAGAGAACGGTCCTGGACACAAAACGAGAACAATGGCCTTGGGCTTGCAGGCGAATAGGAAGACTGTGCGTCGCATGATGGTTGTAAATTGTACGCTGGCGGCGAATTCCTGGGCAGAACGCAGAGCGGCCATCAAAGTCCCACAAGGCTGCCCAACTACCACACCTTCCTTTTTCGGCGACACCATTGTTCTCAAAGCGGCAGTGCTGCAGCCCATTTGCTCACGGCGCTCTGACCACAGAGGGTCCGCAATGTATTTCTGCTGTTCCGTGGGGGTTCCCGCGAAGGCAGAGCGAAGCCAAAATTATGCCCGCGCACGCGCCCGAGGGCCCCAGTGCCTGAAAGCATGAGTAGTTATTTCGTGAGACGCCAATTGGCCGTGTATACCAAGCTGCCGCCACAAAGTGCTGTCTTTGAGCTGCCCTGCCCAGGGCGTGTTACAAGAGGTCAAGTCTATCAAGTCGTACCTGACATAATATCAAGATCAGATCGGGTTGGCTGATTATAAACTGAGGTTGAGGACCACCAGCGTAGAAATCTGTCAATCGAAGGCGAGTCGGTCTTGTCAGAATGTCAGCATGGCAAAGACGCACGTCGTTTATAATTTATAGGGCGAGCGGGTAATTTTTCCCGCTCATATATCGCACCCCCGACTGCACGGTCACAGCAACGAGGGGCCAAGAGTGGTATCTTATGGGATACGCATTCACGGAATGCAACAAGCTACCGTCCTTAAAAATCACCACTGATGCTTGCTTACTTGAGGGGGGAGGTGGTGTACTTGGGTGCGGGAACGAGTCTGCCAAGTAACAAGGTCGCTAGAGAGAGTAAGACGAAACATAGACAAGGAAGCTAGACATACCGCCCAGGTACAACCGCCGTGAATGCATCATACAGGAGACAGCGGCTACGACACGGCCCGCTCGTCTGAGAAACACACCGGTCGTCGAGGACCACATCCAGAGCGTCGAGATGCAGAGTACGCCGCCCTAGAACGTCTGCCGTCTCGGCAGCCTCGAGAGCCAGGGAAGCGCCGTCCACGACCGCCGCATGACGGATGAACAACCACGGGCGGGTCGCGCTGCGCCCGCTTGCGACACAAGGTTGCTGTAGCTGCTGCGAGCGCGCCGGCCCGCCGCTGCCAACACGCCCAGAGGGCCCAAGCGGCATGCCACTGGACAGATGCGTCGATGGCGCTGTGAAGCTCCACAGTCCTGAAGAGCGGCGGGCGGGGCGACCCGCTCGACGAGGCATCGGTCGGGCCCGTGCTTCCCAAGACGACGTGTCAGTCCCTTCCCACGTATGTCTGCACATACCCACGGTGTCTATACAGAGGGCGACCGTGCTTTCCGGCGGGGATGGCCAGCCACCAACAGAGCGTCACCCGCCCGATGGAATGGGCCATCGGGCCACGGGCACGGACTTGGTGCTGAAAAGATACCCAGTCGGACGGCACCAGCGGGCGACGGGCGCATTGCTCGTTTGCTCGTTTGCACAGACTCCTCCAGATTGATTGCTGCGTCCTGCGAACGAGAGAGGCGCCTCGTCGGTGACGTTAGAGCCTAGAGGCAACACCACTACAGCTCGCATGGCAGATAGAAGGCACCCAAGTTGAGTACGAAAAGTCTATCTTGACCTCGGGTATTGTGCCAGCGTCGCAGCCATCGACGGGACGTAGCTCCTCGGAGTCCTGAAATACACTGGAGCTAGCCAACGACGCCACGGCGCGAGTGAACTGTAATTCCCGCAGGAGAGCTTCTCGAGGGGCGCAGCCGAGCAGGACCCTGTCACCCCGATGCCACACTCGAGCATATTCGCCGCGCACGCAACGAGCGGGCGGGCATCTGCGCAGCGAATGGGTAGGCGACGCCCAGTTTCGCCGACGCAGTCGAATACAGTTCGTCAGGTGGGCCACATCGCAGCCGAGGTGCGTGGGGGTCAATGACCCTGGGAAGTGCATCGGCAGCCGGAAGCAGAATCTGGCTATCGAGGAACGCGGGTGTAGAATGTCTGCAAAGGATCAGAGATTGAGTGAGTGCCGTGTATGAATTGAAATACGACGCGCTAGTAGAGGAACGCACCGTCGTTCTCTTTGTTTTCATTGACGTCCCGTCAGCAGAAACACGCACAGGCACGTTTAAACATTGTTCGAAGATTACAGATACTGTTGTTCGTTCAGCCAAGATCAGAAAGATTGCGTTGGTGTTACCCTGGAAGGCCATGGAGAAGAGCATTACGGTACTCCAAAGCGCTTGACCGACGATCCCTGACCAAAGAGGACGCAGTTTCACGCCGGATGACCCATGGGACGGCTAGCACATTGCGCTTTGAGATAAACCTGACTGTGAGAGACGACACTCCTCTATAGAGTATAGACTGAACCTCGACTGAAAGAGACACAGCCACCCCTGTGGCGTTTGGATGTTTAGTCGAATTTTGCTTTCCACGGGCGATTTTGACATTCGCACCCTAGGCAGAAAGACTCGAGCCAGCCCCTCCGCCCACCGTCTCGTTGCGTCTGGAAGAGGTCGGGAGCGAGGACTCGACGGTCCATGGTAGCGTTGTCGCCGGCCGAGTACGTTAGAGCACGGAGCGACCGTGCAAGGTTGTGTCGAACAACATGTAGCTCTGCTCTACCCTTGTGATCAGAGAAAGAACTCACAAGGCAGTGTCGAGCTCTATCGGATCGCTCGCCCAACACCTGCGTCGCGAGGCTCCCCCCGACGTCGGCGGTGCTGGCGTGTGAAAGTGCTTCGCGCAGGGGCGGTCGCCGAGGGCCGCACCTACGCGGGACGCTGGGAACAAAAGTGCGCGGCGGCTACGCGCCCCGCCAGCGTCGGCCTGCGACGTCGTAGCGTGCTTCGCCGGCTCGCCGTTGCTACCGCGAACGTGCAGCTACGCTTCAGACTCTAAACGGGCGTCATCATCAAAGTTACTTTCACTGCTTTCGAAAATAGGGGAAGGTGTGATCCTCTAGTCTAACCTCCAACTGTGATTTCCAAAATGGCTATTTTCGCGTTTGTAAATGGCTATTTTCCGCCTTCAATTTCCATCTTCCAGCTGGCAGTTTAGTGTGAGAGAGTCAACGTCAACGATAGAGGGGAGGATTTCGTACGTTTTGAGTTCCGCACGCAACTTCGTGCTGGCAAGCTACGATATGCCATGGACGAGGCTCGTCGGGAGGAAATTGCACTAGCTCGCCAGGCACAGACGTCGGATCTGTTGGTAAAGCAGCGTCTTTTGCCAGAGGAGGAAAGCAACTGTTGGGAGAGTGACAGTATCTCCAAACGCCACGGCAAAATGAAGAGTCAGCAAGCCGGGCTCTGTACGTGGGATGGCTGAGGTGGCCCGACGTGCATCGGAGTGGCATTGATAGTAGAGGCGGCGCGCTGCAGTCCCAGGACGAAAAGGGGATTGACGAGTGCGAGGAAGGGATCACGCAGTAAATCTCGAGCCAGTGCCCAGGGTGGATCATTCGTTACCGAGGCGGCGGGAGCCAAGGCCCCTGCCACACAGCGCTCGCGCCACCGGTGGACGTCGTTTGCGAGTCACAGCGTGAACAGCACTACTATCCACCGCCACAGCAACGGTTGTGGGTCCACGGGGAATACTATCGTCGTCGTCGTCTGCACCGGAGCCCCCCGCAGCGGAATGGGCGTCTGTATATGTTTGCCCGATCGCGGAGATCGCCGCCCCGAGCCCAGCGTTCCCGAAAAGGCGGATTATGGTTTGTGCTGCGTCCACCACCCCCGCCAGCGAACGAATGCGCTGCCCAAGCTCTGCTGTCCCACCCCCGAATGCGCGCGGCTGAAAATCAGGTCCCCGCCGCGGTTCTCGATCTGCTGGGCGCACGGACCGTGGACCACTCCGCCGCGGCGCCGCACGTCGTTTAGCGACGAAGCGAGCGCAGTTACGCAGCGCTGATTCGACGACAAGGAGCGACTGCTCGTATCGATGTGGGCTGCCCTCTAATTCCTTCGTTTCTGCTGTAATATTCTCTGGATAGATAGGAGGGGGCGGCTAGCATGGCCCCGGTGGGAAGCGCGGTCGTGCGTATGAGAAAAGCGTCCCCAAGCGGGCACGGCGAACAGTTCCCAGTAAAGGCACAGACACACGTAACGATACATGCGAAGTTCGACACACACTGCCATACTGTCGCGTTGCTTCGTGTTTGGCGAGTTCTCCAGTATGGGAAGCCCCCCCACACCGATGGGAAGCCTTGCACCGGTACCGGTGTGAGCTCGCCCTACAAAACGCCAGAGCGCTGATGCTGTACCATGGCCTGTGTACGCCCCTTCGGGAATGATCCCGCAGTTGCCCACCTTTGCCTCCACGATGCCACCGTGATATCAGGTCCGACCCAGTGCTCCGGTTCTCGAGGACCACGGATTTCAAACTCACCGCCGCCAGCAGGCGAAACATACCCACTATGCACAAACTCTCTCTGGATAATTTGATCGAGAGACGTCGGGACGTCCGTCACACCCAGTCCCGAGGCAGACCTGGGATTGGTCGCCAATCCAGACGCATGGATGTGCGTGCCTGCGCCTGCGAGTGCACCGATACGGACTCCACGATCCCTCGCCGCCGCGCCGCGCATATAAGTAGCCCGTCCTGTGTCCAGGATTCCCCGGCATACCATCCTCCCGTCTCCCCCACGGTCCCGACACAACCCGCTCGAACAGCCCTCCATGTCTGCCGCACCAGACGCTGCACCCGCCTACTCAGAGGCCGAGAAGGGCACCCTCGAGATGCCCCGCGCCGCCTACCCCAAGGACGACAAGAAGGACCTGTTTCCCAACGAGAAGAGCGGCGACGTCGGCGTGGCCATCACCGAGCTCAAAAAGGACACACCCGCGCCCGTGAACCGCCCGAAAGCCCCGCCAAAGCCAAGAAAGAAGGCCTCGAAGTGGATCCTCTGGCAGCTTTGGTTCAACACGTACAGGTATGACGTCGGCCCCTAATCGAGTTGACCGTTCTGACGCAGAGTCGTCTTAGGAAACTGTTTACCTTCACGTTCTCCATCAACATGATCGGTCTCGGTTTGGCAGCATCAGGCCACTGGCCGTACGCCCTCAAGTACAACGGTGCCATGGCCGTCGCCAACTTCAACTTTGCTATCCTCATGCGCAACGAGATTTTCGGCCGTCTTTTGTATCTGTTCGTGAACACGCTGTTTGCCAAGGTGCGCTCGATTTCATTTACCGATATCACTTGTCATTTAATACGTCATGATACAGTGGACGCCACTCAAGTTCCGCCTCGGCTGCACCTCTGTGCTGCAGGTACGATCGGTGCTCGCAGACATCGTACATCCTGACTGAGCGTGAAACAGCACCTCGGAGGCATCCACTCGGGCTGTTCCGTCTCCGGTATCGCATGGCTCATCCTGAAGGTCGTCATGGTCTTCAAGCACCGCAGTGTCGAGCACGTTTCGGTCATCACGCTCGGTCTTCTCACCAATGTCGCCGTGTTTCTCACTGCCTGTGCTGCGATCCCTTGGGTGCGCAACACCCACCACAAGTACGTCGCGTGGATAAAACATCATACCGCAGTACCGCTGACAGGTTAATCAGCGTCTTTGAGCGCCATCACCGTTTCGTCGGCTGGACCGCTCTCTTCCTCACCTGTGAGAGAATTCCCATCGTTCACGCCATGTCACCTACTTATTCATAAACGATGACGCGCAGGGGCGTTCACCATTGCAAATGACCTTTGGGACACCGACACCCAGTCGTGGAACCTGAGCGGCAGGCACCTCGTCAAGCAGCAAGATTTCTGGTATGTCATGGGCATGACGACCTTGTAAGTGGCATAGTCTACCTCCGCTCGGTCCTTCTCCGAACCATTCCCCCCAATAGCATCACTCTCCCATGGATTTGCACGCGCCGAGTGGAGGTCGACATCGAGCTGGTGGGTTTCTTGCTCCTAAATTCAGTAGCGGGATACTTAGCGGTTCGATTTTCCCAGCCGTCGCCCAAGGTGGCCATCGTTCGCTTCAAGCGTGGTATGCAGCAAGGTTTGCTCGGTCGCATTAGCCGCAGCGCCGTCAAGGAGTACCACGCATTCGGCATCATCTCGTGCGTCCCGCCCGCTCTTCTCAGCTAATCGCACCCAGCTGACCGCTCGTTTGCAGCGAGGGTACTCATGCAAAGTACCACTACATGATCTGCGGTGTGCAGGGAGACTTCACCCGCAGCCTCGTGAACGACCCGCCGAAGACCCTCTGGACCCGTGAGCTCAAGGTAAAAGCGTCGAATTCGTCTCCACGCTCGACCCCACTCACTCATGGCTGCGTGCAGTTCGCCGGTGTCTCCAACACGTCGACGCTGTACAGGCGCGGCATCCGCATCTGCACGGGTACGGGCATCGGTGCTGCCCTCTCGACGTGCATCCAATCTCCCTACTGGTGCGTCGCGCGGCCGAGTCATCTCCGTCATCGCTAACCGCGTCTCGACCGTTTCAGGTATCTGATCTGGATCGGTAAGTTTGTCCCACCGCATCCTGTCGACGTGTGCCTGATGGAACTTGTCTACCCAGGATCCGACCAAGAGAAGACCTTCGGGCCCACGATTAGCGGGCTTATCCACCGGCACATTGAACCGGAGCGTCTCCTGCTCTGGGACTCGAAAGTGCGCGGCGGCCGTCCAGACACCATGAAGATCCTGAAGGAGGTCTACGACTCGTGGCAAGCGGAAGGTATGCTTTCTGCGCCAGTGCTCGCGGCGGCCCCGTTGCTGATAATCGCATCCAGTCATCTTCATCACCTCCAACTACATTGGAAACTCCGAGATGATGGAGGTGCGTGACGCGAGCTCCTCCGTCGTATCGTGCCGCAGCTCACCCTTTTCCGTCGCGCAGGGCTGCAAAGCGGCTGGCATGCACGCCTTCGGCACACTGTGGGACTTTTAGGCGTGCCCGCACACACGCACACGTCTGCACCCGCTTCCCCACAGCTACTACGCCCGGCCGGGGACTTCTGCATGTACTACTGTAACCCGCCTCCTAATAACGCATCCGTTTGGGGTATACCCCTTCGCACAGCCCTGTATACAATCCACACTAGAATTAGATCTCGACGCAATCGCATGTATTTATGACCTCCCATCCCTGCCCGCGGGCGTGCGCCGAAAGGGCCTATATCCGCGCGCACACGCGGCCCCCTGACCGCAGTGCGCGCGTTGTGGGAGCCTGTGGGAGCCCCCGCCGGGGGTCAAACTGCTCGTCGCGGGGCCGGCCGCTGCTTATAGGCCGCCGTTCTCGCCGTCCCGCTGCCAAGCCCACGTTCTCGAGGCTCGGAGGCCGCTTGCGGCATGCGTCTCCCATGTGTGCGTGCGCGCGAGAGAGAGAAGAAGCGAGAAGCAAGTGGGGGTTCCGGAAGGTGTACAGGACACGCGGCTACGTAGGCTAACGAGACAGAAGGCGGAGAGCGTCCGATTAATATAGTGATACATGGGCACCTGCGCAGTACACCCGTCGCGAAGCGGGGGAGGAGGGATCACAGCGAGGTCGAGGCGGGGAGCACGTATTGCTCCAGGATCTTCCCGTTCCTGCCCATCCAGGGCCACCGGCGGTGGGGGTTGATGGACGTGTTCGGACGCAGCGGCATGCCGCGCCGGGCGAGCTCGACGACTATCCGCGCGACGTTGCGCGTGTCCTGAGAGCGAGCGCGTCAGCAACGGGGGGGGGGCGAACTGCGCGACGCGGCGCGCAACGTACGTCTCTCCCACAGTGCTGCCGCCCCTCGAACGCACCGAGCCCGAGGATGTGGAGCTGCCGCACCATTGGCAGGAAGGTGCCGTATGGCGCTACCTGTGGGCGGGCGGTCAGCGTTCTGCGCGGGTGCGGAGGGGCCGACGGCAGGGGGGGGGGGAGGCGTTACCGAGGGCCTGGGCTTGTGAAGCTGCTCGCTCCGCTGCTGCCATTGGGCGACCACCCGACGGACGTCCACCACGTCGCCCGCGAGCCACTGCGGTATGGGGATCTGCGCGGGAGCGATCAACGGGTTTCCCACACGGTGTTTCTGCTGCCACACGACGAACCCTTGAGATAAAGCACTGCTTGACTACAAAGTCTCGGATGTCCCATGGACCGTCTGAGCACCAGCAGAACCGGACAAGTGGTTGGCCCGTATAGGCGTCGATGATGCCATTCCTGGCTAGGAACTCGCGGAAGGATGTGTGCACGAGCGTGGCAAAGGACGGCGCGGTGTCCACCTCCTCCTATGGCCAGGCGCATGGTTAATCGCCGTGGCAGCGCGCACGGGAAGGGTGCACGAACCTGCGTAACACCCGTGAGTTGAGTGCAGAATGACGACAGCCGCGGCCGCCATATAGGCCGCACGAAGCTCCTGAACTCGTCCACCACCTCCAGCCTGCTCGCCCGCCCGTTCCTGTCCTTGTGCTTCCACCTGAGCAGAACGACAGGCCATTCCTGTGAGAGCCGCCGTGTCAGACAGCGCACGCTGCGGATAACGGGTGAACTTGCGATGATCTCATTGGCGTAGTTGAAATCTGTGCCGGGCATGCATGTCGCCTCGACATCGAGCACCAGAAAGGCATCAAACGACTGCTTGGCTGCCGCGGGATCAATCTCCGCGGCTGGTGCGGTCGGCATGGTGGCTTTGGTGTCGCCCTTCTCTTGCAAGGACAAGGGCGACGGGGGGCTGCTGGGGACGACCTCAACTGGCGTCTTCAGGTTGGTATCTTCAGGTTCTGGCGCTTCGTTCGCCAGGGCCAGAACGGCCTTGGGGCGGTACTTTCGCGAGACGGCAGTCATGAGACAGGCGACGAGGAGGACAGCGAGGAAGAGCGAAAGAGAGGAGTCAGACCAGGGCATGGCAGGGATGGCGGGCACGACAGAGGCCCTGCGGTGTGGCGACGAGAAAGGGGCAGATAGATACGTCGAGTAGCTCTATCGCCTCAAGGCAGCAGCCTTTTGCGCTGCCAAGACACGTGAGCGAAGGGACGCATACTAGCCTGGAAAACTTGATCCAGAAGCCGACACATAGCACGCCATTGCAGCCCCTATAGCTTTGCGAGAGCAGGCCACAGCGGTGGCGAGTGAGAGTTTCGTCCGCGCACATCAATCCGCGGATCTTGCCTCTTCTCGATCGCACACTCGCTCTCCCTCCCACCATGAGCAAAACAGGCGGCGACGACCTCGACGACGACTTTGTCCCAGACGACCTCGTCGCCCTCTCCGACGCCGAGGACGACGCCGCCGCTCACTCGGCGGACGGAGAGGACATTGCTGCCCTGCTGAGCGCCGACGAGGGAGAGGCCGCCCCGGCGTCCACGAGCCAGCCCGACAAAAAGAGGAAGCGCAGAGCAAAAGAAAAAGAGCGCAAGGCCAAGGTGCGTCGCGCCCCGCCGCTGTCCCGCCGCCGCCCCTCATCCCGCTCTCTGCACAGAAACGCAAATTGACGGAAGAGACGAGCGACGTCCCCCCGCCCTCCGTCGCGGCGCAGCCACCCGCCATGCTCGGAGACTACATCTCCTCGATGCAGGCAAAAACCTTTTCAAAAATGTCCGCCATCGAGCTCGCAGATATCCAAATTCCCGGTGAGTGTCTGCCGTCGACTGTCCTCGAGAGAATTTCTCATTGATGCGCAGGCAGAGAGCTCAATAGCAGACACGACGCTATGGTCGGGATCGAGGAACCTGGACCAGCTCGCGGACTTTATCACCAAAAGTCAGTCCCGCCGTCTGCTAGTGCGCATACATGCCTCATCCGTCCCCACACATAGTGCTCCCAACGCTGCGCACGCGTTTGGCGCAACGACCTAAGGCAAACGGCGCGCCCACTCTCATCTTCATTGCCGGTGCTGCCCTCCGCGTCGCCGACGTGACCCGGATATTGCGGGACAAGAAACTGCGCGGCGAGAAGGGAGGAGACGTCGCAAAGCTCTTTGCAAAGCACATCAAACTGGACGAACACGTTGCGTTCCTGAGGAGAACCAAGCTCAGCGCCGCCGCGGGAACACCTGGTCGGCTAGGCAAGCTGCTAGAGTCCGGCAAGTGCCTCCACCTAATAAGTTGACCACGGTCTAACTTCTTGTGGTGCAGGCGCGCTGGGGACATCCGCGTTGACGCATATTATTCTCGACGTATCGCACCAGGACGCAAAGAAGCGCAACGTCTTGGATATCCCAGAAACGCGAGACGAGGTGTTTAAGATGGTGATTGGTGCGCCAAAGGTGTTGCAGGGGATTAAGCAGAGTAAGATACAGTTGGTGTTGCTGTGACGAGCAGTCGTAATATTCCCATTGAGCGGGTTCAAACGAGTGCTAGGTCCCCACGTATATTATGCTCTAGATATTGTACAGTAAAGCAGTGAGAGAAGGTAATTTCAGAAACCCTTGGGATTGGTCCTGAGCGTGCGCTGTGCCAAAAGTTGTCAACAAATGCGCCGCGACTAGAAATACGAAAACAAACCCGAGTCCATTTTGGCACTTTGTGGATACCTTTGCGGTATCCTCGGCCGTATGGCGAGTAGGTCGTGTACTTGTCTTTTGGTGGCATCTCGTGCTCCTTCGGGAGCTCAAGAGCCTTGTTCTAGTGTGATGTTGGTGTATGAGTTAGAAATTATAGACGTTATAGACGTACCAGAGATCCACATTCGACGCCGCTTGCTCTAACAGCCTCAATAACAGAGTCTACGGCCCTCAACCTCTTGCGAACGTTAGCCTTGCGGGTTGTTGACAGCCTCCATGGTATCTTCCTGCCCAGCGAGATATTGTTTAGTTTCCAGAATGCATCGAAACAAGGACTACGCACCATAGAAGACCGCCCAAGCTCACAGCCGTCGGTCTAAATGCACCAAACATCCTCTCCCGCCTTCGTGGTCACTGCAAGAAGCGAGAGACCCGTAGTCCAAATTGGGCACGAGACGCTTTGCTTATGTAAGCGCTTCCCGAGAACGCCAAAGTGCTGGACGGCGTCGGTTCGCTCACCGCCCTCACCAGAGCAGCACACCAAAAATGAGCGCGGCCGCCGTCGCTCATCTCGACGTCCACATGAACGGCCACGACGCCGTCAACGGCAACGGCTTCCACCCTGATGCGCCGAAGGAGCCCAAGTTCGCGAGTGGACTCATTCTCCCGCCGCCCGAGATCAAATGTGCGTGTGTCCAGTGCTTGGGCTGCCCGACGAGTACTGACGTTCTACGCGTCGTTGGATAGCTGTGATTGACCGGACGGCCTCCTTCGTTGCGCGCTCTGCAAACCCGCCTCAGTTCGAGGATAAGATTCGCGAGAACCAGCGTCAGGACCCAAAGTTCTCGTTCCTCAACCCCGCGGACCCTTACCATGCTTACTACAGGCATCGCATGGAGAAGGTCCTGCGTGGAGAAGTTGACGAGGACGTCGCGATGGAGAAGGAGGAGGCCCCAATGACCGAGGTTGCACCTGAGAAAGAGGTCGACTTGGGACTGGAACCGCCGGTGCCCGAGTTTATCCTCGACGTCGCGAACATCAACCCCTTGGACCTGTGCGTGTGCTGGTTCGTATGACTTTGTCTTGTATTCACCGTTCCTTTCCAGTGACATCATGAAGCTGACCGCTTTGTTCACCGCCCGCCGGGGGCGCAATTTCCTCGCTACGCTCTCTGCGAAAGAAGGCCGAAACTACCAGTTCGACTTCCTCCGGCCGACCCACTCGTTATTTGGTTACTTCAACCGTCTCGTCGACCAATACTCCAAAGTGCTTCACCCGCCAAAAGAAACTCTGGAACAGCTGAAGGAGCGGACGAAAGAAGGTGCCAGGTGGAAGGATATCGAGGTGGCTAAGAAGCGTGCCAGGTGGGAACAAGTCAAACGGGAGAAAGAGCAGAAGCGGGAGGATGACAAAGAGGCGGAACGCAGTGCGTAACATCCGTCTATCCCACGAGATGTCTGTTCACGTTCTTTTGCAGCCGCGTTCGCCGAAATCGACTGGCACGACTACGCTGTCGTGCAGACGATCGAGTTCACCGCAGCCGACGCAGCCTCGGAGCTGCCGCCACCTATGAGTGTCCAGGAAGTGGAGAACATGACCCTCGCGCAGAAGAGGATGGCCGCGATGATCATGGAGACCACGGCTGAGGAAATCGAGGCGCAGCGTGCGCGCCAGGCTGCGGCAGAGGCGGAGGCCGCTGCTGCTGTTGGCACCGCCGGTACCGGTGGCGACGACGATGCGATGGATGAGAGTGACGACGAGGACAAGGAGGTCCAAGACAAGAAGAAGCGCGAGGACGAGGAGAGGCAGCGCGAGCTGGAGCGTGCACGTGCTATCCAGGCAAGTTCCATGGAGGCGGGTGGCCCGATGAAGATCAGGACAGACTATGTGCCAAAGTGTAAGCTGGCAGCGTACCTGCTAGTCACGAGTGCTCACGGTTCGTTTATAGTAAACAAGCGGAACGGCGACAAGATGACGACATGTACCATCTGTGGACAGCAAATAGCGGTCGACGAGCTCCAAGAGCACATGCGTATCGAGCTGCTCGACCCGCGCTGGAAATCCCAGCGCGACCAAATCGAGTCCCGAAGGGCGCAGGCCTCAGAGCTCCAGCGCGGTGCGAACGTCGTCTCGTCGCTCAAGAACCTCGCGCGCACTCGTGTCGATATTTTCGGTGCGGAAGAGGACGAGGAACGCCGCAAGAAGGAAGAGGAAGAGGAGCGGCTGAAAAGGAGGGAGAGGGAGAAGGTCGTCTGGGACGGTCACACCGCGTCGAAGGCGAACACGCTCGACAAGTTCTCGACCAATGTCAACTTCGACGAGCAAATTGCCGCTATTCACAGAGCAAAGGGCTTCGGACCGTGAGTATCTCAATCTTGCTGTCCACAAGATTCCATCTGATTGTCCTCTTTCTAGACAAGACGCAAATGCGATTGGCCCCGGTATCGGGACGGCGCCAGCTCCTGCGTCCCTCGTCTCCTCTGGCTCGTCTTTGCCAGCTCCGCCGATACAAATCAGCGGAGGCTTCAACGGTGCCTCCGTATCGTCCGGTCCCCAACCCGCTTCAGCCTACCCTCAACCACCTCCAGTCATGCTCCCCCCTCTGCACTACCAGGGTATGGATGCCGCGCAGCCGTTCGGCTACCAGCCGCCGCCAATGGGTGCACCCATGATGCCACCAGGCCGCCCTCCCATGGGCATGCCCCCACAGACCGGCATGGTGCGCAACGCGGACCAGATGGAGGGCTCTGGCGAAAACGCGCCGCCGGCGAAGAGGCAGAAGATCGCGAAGCTGCTGAACGGCAACTACTACCCTGAGGCCGACTGGATCAGCCTGCATCCTGTGAGTAGACCTCTTCTCCGCTGCGGTTAGCTTCCAGCTGATGCTCGGACGTAGCAACCTATCGACTTGACGATTCAGCTCACGAACGACCCCTCGAATCCGGAATACAAGCTTGATGGGAGCCAGGTCGTCCTCCACGATCTGCCCCTCAACTTACTGGTCTCGACGCTTCGTGACCGTATACTGCAGCAGACGGGCAGCTCCTTGTCTGCGTCGAGGATCCGGTTGTCGTACGCCGGCAAGATGTTGACGAACTCCAACACGATCGCGAGCTACAACCTGGAGCACGAGGACGTCCTTGTACTCAGTGTACGTGATCTCAAGAAGAAGTGATGATGCTGTCCCTTTTGTTAGTCCTTCGGTATATCTATACTGTCGCATTGTGTGTAATGCATTTCCTTTGTCTCAACGTGCTACAGACATCAAATTGCGTGCTGCGACATGCGAATTATACACAAGAGGCGCCTCGCTTCGCTGCGGCAGGAGGTTGCAAGAGGCTGAACATCACACTCCGACTCTTCAGAGGTAAGGGTAGACACAATAGAAAGAGACGATAGAATTGTATGCTCAGACCCAAAGTGAACAGTGTAAAGGCGCGAACCCCAGAAGGAGTGAAAGACTGCCCCGGAGCAATAACAAAAGGTAAGAGACACGTTACTGATATATGAGGCATCTGCGTAACATATGAGCAATGTGTACATGAATCACAGTTGCCGGGATCCCAGCAGGTAATCGAAGAATGCTCGAGCTATACAGAGCAATATTAATTACATTAGGATGTGCACGCAATCAGTTAAGGTACAGGCGGCCCCCACTGTATATGGTAATCAAGATAGAACGAATAGAGATAAGAGGTGGGCTTTTGGACCAGGTAATGACGTAAATCTAAGAGTGTTGACCTCGGCCTAAACAGTATCATAATATTATTCGACCTCAAGCATTTTAGATGTCTTGGTTCCGGCGACTGGCCTATAATCGATTGATCATCCGTGCGTATCGGTTTAAATCGGTCTTTGAAAACACGTACTCTATGATTATGATGCGATGGATGACTAGTTCCCGAAATCTAGCGGTACTGATTATTGGGTTCTGACTCGGACAGATGCACATCCGAGCTGTCACAGTGCATGGAATTTGACCAATAGGCTGAGCTATATTCCGGATAAGAGTGTCCCTGCTGGACATAATGAGATGGAGGTTGGGGGAGACGGATCACTTTCACCGGAGAGAAACTCACAGAGTGGTTGGGTAATATCAACTGATCAGGTTCTTCGAAGTACACATTATCTGGTACGTTCGCATGGCCCACACCGTTCCAGTGCACCTCTTCGGCCTACGATGACGGATATCTGAGCTTATAGATTTGAGATGCTGCTTTGAGAATGGTAGCTTACCTGCATGGAATGTGATATATCCGCAGAATCAAATGATGACCCAGAACGCGACCACGCTGTCGAAGTCGAGTCATTGCGCTCGTGGGTTGCATCGGGCATCGCGTTGAATGCAGAGTAGGTACGCCCGATGTCGAGCTGCCGCTGTCTGACAATGAGTGGTGTACTATAAGTATGCAATATCTGAGGCGTACACGGTAGTATGGCACACGCTGTTCCTGAATCGCAGGTGCCCGTGGGAAAGAGGCGTGATCGCCGTGGGTCCCAGTCGGTGCGGCTATGGGCCCTATGTTATTGACTATATGACCCGAGGGAGGGACATAATGTAGAGGCCTCGAAGGCCACTGGCGTGGAAATGCGTGGCCCAACGATGTGGCCGGTAGATTAGAAGGGATGCATGGGGAAGTAGAAGAGTTTGACCCGGAAGGCGCGGAGTTTATCTCGAGTGTTTTACCGTTCGTTTCCCGTGCGGACATGAAACTACCAGCAGAAAGGCCTGCTGTCGGAGGTCCATTGACAATATTCTGTTGCGGTATAGCAGCCGCTTTCTGTCTGCTCGAGCCCAACACACACATGTACTTCCCATCAGCATCACTCATAGGGACGAGCCCAATAAGACAAAGATCTTGCAGCGATAGTTTCGTACCAAGGCCATGCGGGTTAAATATATCTGCGGTCCTTCTAACATGCTGATGTTTTGTTTTAGGTCATTATGCATTCAATACCGATATGCTAATGTAATGAGCTTGCCTCCTGAAGCCAGTATTCAATGAGCTTTGCCGTCTTTTGGGCAAGCAATGCACGTGTCTTAGCTTCCCTCTGATCACCACATTCAGGTAGGTCTTCGATCTATGCGTGATTACAGCTGTGAGGATCAACATGTCATCAATATATGATAACGTACCAGAATTTGTATATTCCACTTCTTTTGTGTCATTCCAGGGGCTGCACTTTCTCCATTCTCGATCTTGCATTCAAGATTATTCTTGTCATTTAGCAAGAGATCTAGTAGGCTGGGAAATCCTTTGCCGTTGCTGAGGTGAAAACAAACAAAAGGACGCTTGTTCGAGATTTGGTCAAGTCCATCTGTTCTTATATCTATGATGTCATAGACTTTGAGCACATCAAGCGATATGTGCTCCTCAATATATCGGCGAGTGCCCGGGTTCCTTTTGGTGGGATAAGGCGCGGACTGGAATGGATCACAGTCACGGAATTATAAATCATGCTCATTGAGATCAATGTTTGCTACGTACAGCGTCTTCCGATGCTATGACGCTTTCACGAGGGATAGGGTTATCAAGCGGGAGTGCTTTCTGAATGGCGGAAGCCATGGTGTAGGGAAACTCCATGGAATCGCTCATCTCAGTAGGGATGAAAGAGAGGGGTAGGACGGATGAGACAAAATGGAGCCTCCAATGTTCTTAGCAGCGCGAGCCTGTTTATAAGTTCATGGTCAACATGACTATCCATCGAAGATACTGGATTGCTGGATTGGCATTACCTACGTAAGGTTACCCAAAAGCGGCCTTTCAAGAATCCTCAAAAGGTTTATGTAGTCACGATCTTGTATATGGATTGACACGCCGAAAGATAGATGGTTTTCGTACTTGATATTCATTGACACAGCGGCCTACCATCTTTCATTCTTGTGGGTAGAGGTGGTAAGATATAATTAAAATAATAGGGAGCGCTCAATAGCCTGACGGTAGTAAGGGAGCATCGGCGGTCGAGTTGTTGTGCCAGCGGATTATCTGATTCACGTTTGTAGATGCAGCGTATAGAGAAACTCATACTACTACATCTCATATTCACAATCATGCGGAACCTTTGCCATGGAAAATTTTGAAATTGCTCGAGGTGCAGACATGAGTAACTTGTATGCTTATCATGTCCGCCTTTCTCAGTCTGGCCAGGAATCTGTTCCTGCGATCGGAGCTTGCATATTACTCGAATGCCAACTAGTTACCTCAGATCGTGGGTTTCTAGCCACTAGTCCGATATGTGCCATTGCGTCCGCAAGATCATGATGGGAGTGTGAGTAGATAGTCGACAGATAGCTGATAGCACTAGCGCACGGAATACCCACTATATTGTTGGTAACTTACCTTGGTGAACAACCTTGCCGTATTCGTCCATTAGCGACAACATAGCGCAAGATGTGGGTCTTTTAGGAGTGTAATCAGTACATAAGCGCTTCTATTTTTAACTCCGTTGTTACATAGTGGACATTTTCCCGTGAGAAATCCCATACCTACCATATCGATAGTGATTTGGACTACTGCATACCTAGTCCACATTTCAGTCCCAAAATGTGTTGACCTCGCCTCTATTATACTCGCGTTCTTACGAGAAGACATGAATGCATCTTTTTTTGAAAGTTTACGAGTTTATGATGCTACGCCATGCGTAATGTACACTGGGCGTGAATGCATCACAGACGCAAAATCTTCTAAGTGAAATACGAAAAGTACCGAGTCCCTAAACAACGCAGACAGCATTCACAAATGCAATGGAGGAATGATTGATAAGATGATGACAAGAGACCGAGGGAAAATTATCAACGGGTGAACCTCAGAGACAAACATGATCTACCTATAGCGTGCAAATGCGGGGTTTGGATAATCGATCTCAGAAATATGGTTAAGTCAAGGGAATCGCTGACTTACTGGGCAGTAGGATACCGATCGGACTCCGTCGATATCAAAAGTGATCCGTAGACGATAACGCACGATTTTGCGCGGGAATGTGTAGCGATATACACTTCGAGACCTCACGGTGCGGTAATAATGATATCGGATAGCATAATACACAAATTCCCCACATCTACTTAAGTTAAGGCTGTACCCTTAGCCGTACGTTCCTTGTGTTCGTCGAAGATTTAAGCGCATCCACATACAAATTGGAGTATAAATTCGCAGGGATACCCATTTAGGTGGCTAGATGCGCTCAAGTCACCTTCAGCATACTGTACCGGAATGACCAGCTGTTCACGTCACGCATCACGGTGGGTGTGAACAGGTCTCGGGCGAAACGGTGTCACGAGTCACGTATGAACCGCGGCAGGCTACAGTGACAAACCGCAGGCCAGGGAGTCGCATTGCAGTACGAATGAGGAATAAAGGTCACTCAGAATATACTTGGGGGCTATCACGAGCCGAGGCCCTTAGCTATCTACCCATCTGGGAGAATGCGGTCAGTTCCCTGTCAAATTTCATGCTTCATGGGGAGTGGACATCCTACTAGGCTACTGAGTCCAATACCTGGACCGACCGTCTGGACAAATTGTGCGACTGCCATCGCTATTATAGGGCGTTGAGGCGACGGGGTTGGTGCGAGGCATAATATCCTGTGCATAGAAATCAGTATAAGGCTATTCGTTTGTAAAGCCATAAATTATGTCTTTTACGTACGGTGGAAATATCAGCGGGCGGGTACGTGTCCGGATCCGCATATGCGATGCTCTGGCCAGTCGAAAATGCGCCATCCTAAAGTATGACAGTGTTAATAAACTATTGTTGAGCCTCTCAAGGTTGCCCTACTGCCGGTGGGATGTTAATCCATGACTCGAGATCGAACCAATTATTCGATTCTATGAAGCTGGGATTGGCCGATGACTCAGCAATGGCAAAATCCCTGGTACTATGGGACGTGGAGGAATTGTTCTGGAGGATACATTTAGTGAACAGGGCTGAAGCAATGGGAATGAAGCTCACATGAAGTCGCTGCTCTGGAACGGAATACGTTCGACGAACGGATTGGCGCGGATCTGTGACTGCCGAGTGTTGTAGCAATGGAGCGGGAGATGCCTCCGAAGGAGGCCAAGTAGGATTTTGAGCGACAGTATCGCACGACATGGGATGGTCACTATGCGTATCCGTTCCATAGAATCCATCGGGATGTTGCACACCTGGGAGGCCTGCAAAGAAGGTCGAGGTACGGTCAGAGCCAGCAGCATCGGAGGGGGCCGCCTGAGTATTGAGAGGCATCCAAAACTTAGGGGTGAACGCATCGAGTGCATAGGCGCCATCTTGCCGTATAATGAGGTTCTCCTGCACAGATGTCGATGAAGATGAGATAGATGTGGTCTCAGCGGCTTCCGGAGTAATTGGGTAGTATCCGATGATACACGTGTACATGCGTTTCGTACCGCTCTTCGGGGCGAGAGCGACAAGGTAGAGGTCTTCGAATGCGCGACCCTCTGCGCCGAGATCGAAAGGGTTAAATTCGTCTTTTGTCTTTCTGACAATCTAAATACTACAATAAGTGGCGAAATAGCACGGAGAATAATGTATACGGACGTGGTTGAACCAGGCTTTGATAACTTGCGCCGCCTGTTGCCCCACTTTCGCACGGGTGTTGCCAGTTTGGCTGCCGCTTTGCATGTGGTGGGCGTATTTCTGGTCTTTGTGGGGACATAAATCGAATATCTAAACAAACTCTTAACATTGAACTTTCTTACGCGATCATAAAACATACCTCCACAGCAAAACTGGACTTGGAGAATTGGCCATCCGATACTTTTACAAGGCCGTCCTCGATGGTGCTTTCGACCTGTGGAGTGAGATTGTCCAGGTCTGACAACTTCACCCCCAGCTTTCCGCTAGTATATTCGAATACTATGGGTGGACGATCCGGCTCATTGGAAAAGTTGTCGTGAAGTAAAGGGGCTAATACCATGGCATCAAGCCAGGCACTACACACGTGAGGTGACAGATAGGCTCGAGGAGAAACTCCCAGAGAGGAGACCTAGCTCGAAGAAATGGTAAACGAACGTGCATTTTCTCACGGCACTACGACGGACTCATCGTAAAAGTAGTCACGACTTACACCACGATATGTCAGGCTACGACTCTGACGCCGCTTTTCTACAGCCACCCTTGCATGAACCGAGCTGCGCTTCACGGCGTATGGGTCGCTGGTCCTCGAGTCCTTGTAAACTGTAGTATTGTTACGAGCTCTCGTAGGGCCCATGGCTAGCACGTTCCTGCAAGGGGCCGAGCGAGTTGGTTTCCTTCCGGGGGAGGAGGGTTGAACGTCGCACAGAGGGAGAGGTCGCGTCCCCTTAAGTATGCATCCCACACGGATAACCGGGGGTGCATATACGAACGTTCAGAACGGACGGTCTGTCGTTAAGTAGAGGCAACGTTGCGGCTGTGGGTATGGCAGGCTCGCCGTCTGGACAGCCAGAAAGCGCGGAATTCTACTATCTAAGTCGCATAGATAGAAAACTTGGGCTAAGTGTAAACTTCCTGTGACATTCTTCTGCACTCACTAGTGATGGTCATCCGGACTCATCGGAGTTGGATAGTCCAGCGACTCGAGCGTCACGGCATGGAAATCTAGATAAGCAGGCCGTAGACGACTTGTGAAAGTCATTTGAGTAGAACAAGTTGCACTGAACGATGTTCAATCACCGCATGGCTGAATCTCCGCGGCGACAACCGTACGACTAGTTCCTGGCTGCGCGGGCAACCGCGACAAACGATGCCGCAATGAGCAAGTAGATATTCGTGTCGCCAGTCCGGGATAGATACCTAGCTACTTGGCCAAATCCGACCATATCTACAGCGATGCGTGAGTTTACGTGCGAGTTTTCCACAGAGGTTTACCTTCGCACACGGATGGGCTCGGCGGAACGCCCATTGGGCAAGGTGCCACATTTCCAGGCCGTGTCTTGATCAACTAGTCGAGGTAGAAGCAATAGGATAGCGGTCATAGATGCAGTCGAACAGTACGAGCAGGGGTTAAGTTCAGAGCCAGGCCTGTGTAAGCGCTTGCGGGCGAGTCGCGCCGCAGGTGTAGAGTGAAAAATTCCATGCCAATTATAGTCCGATGCCAATATTGCTAACAAGTACACATGCAAACCCGACGATAAGTACTACAACTACACACTATCAATGCACAGCTAGTCATCATGGAAGAGACTGAGCGTGACCTGGGTGGAAAAAAGAACGGAGAGACGCTCGTTAGAGGACGCGACGACAAATCAGGGCGAACACGAGGACGAGGAGCACGCAGATAGCCGTGTCTAGGAGGATAGGAGGCCTGGGTGTGCTACGACGCAGAACTAGAGGGATGTACTCAGACATCGGGGTTTGAGCGCGTGATGTCTGGACGGACGGTGTGGGCGGAGGCGGGAGTCGCCGTTCGCGCAGCTCGTCCAGCGGGGGCCCAGAAGGTAGCGGAGTCGATGGCCTCGAAGGGCTAGCTGGAGCGATAATAGAGCCAGCGTCTATGGGACGAATTGGCTTTGGAGCGATGAGCGGGGGCGACTGGATGGTGATTTGGGTAGAACCGAATGCAGGTACTGGGTCCGCCACAGTGGTCGTGGCAGAGGCCTCTAGAAATTCCAGAGCGCGATCTACGTTCACACCAAAAAGAGTGTTCTCGGCAGGGGGTATAGCGTCACCAGATGGTAGATCCGAGTTAGGTTCCGATGTGGAGGAGCTCTCGCCTGATGCAGGAGGATCAGGGAGACATTCGAGGTTGGATTTCTGGCAAGTTGGGCAGACCCAGTGGCGAGAGCTTTGGGTAGGGAGAGTGAGTAATTGTGGGACACGATATAACAGCTATACGTACAGTTGAGCAAGCCGTTTTCGCTCGACGGGCGGATATTCTATGGCGCCAACACCAACGGCAGCCGTACCTTTGAGTGGAAAGAAGCCTTGCAGACCGATGATAGCTATAAATGATGGACATGTAAGCAGGCTGAGTTTCCGTTCCGAAGTCGAACTCACCTGTGCGTACGCCCCAAGCTGGTTGCCAAAGTTCCTCATGATCTATGCGCATTTAGCTGGTGATTACGGGTAGTGTGATCACACTTACAGTTCGTGAAGCTGATACAAATCTATGACTGTATTGAGTACTGAGCGTATCCAGCATTAACGGCTTTCGTACCTTGGTGTTCAGCTCAAATCGACCATTTGGCGTCAGCATCATGATAGACGGCGGACGGAAGGGATATTCTGAAGGGAGTAGGATCCGAAAGTGATATACCCCCCCTTCAAATTCAGAGCCCGGAGTTCCTCGTAGAGTGCAGTGCCATTCCTTGAAGGAAAATCCGGTTCATATCTTATTTCAGAACGAATTGAGTCAATATACTCACGAAGATGTCATCCTACAAATAGTTGAGAGAAGGTTCTTCTGACAAGACATTGTTTACATACCTCCAGAGGGGCAGCGTGATAGTCCGTGCTTGGGTCGTTCGCGAGTTCGCGAGCCTCCTGCATAATTCGCTTGACGGCTACGCTATCGTTGATTGTGGGCTCATAAGCCGGACGCAGACGCACTCACCAGAGCTGTTCTTGTTGTAGCCTGAGTGTGAGGCCATGCTGGCAAAGACAGACGGAAAGCAGAGAGTGTGGGTATGATGTCAAGACAGAGAAAGACAATATATATCCTGGGGGTCCACTAGCACTGGCCGAGGTCGTGGTAACTGCCCTCCTTTGACTTGGGTCTTGCCGCGGCGACGTGGAAGGAGTGGTGATCACGTGAATACTTCGGCGGCAGTGTGCGGCGACGCTTGAGCTTGAGCTTGTCTCTCTCTCATCGCAACCCGCAGCGGTCTCGGGCGCACTAGCCTTCCCAAAAGTCTGTCTGGCATCCTGCGTAGCCCTCCGTAGGTAGGACTTGCACCGCCATGCACATCGAAAAGCTCAAGGTTCGCCCGCGGAAAAGTGTGTCGCCCCATATTCATCTTACCGGGTCCTCTTCTCACATACCTCTTCCTGTTCGTCGTAAGACCCGGCATTCAATATGTGCGCTACGCAGCTGAACCAGATGCTATCTTGCATGGTCACTACCGGAGACGTGTTCCACAACGGACATTGCAAAACTGCGGCCGCAGACTTGTTCCACTGTATGGCCACCACCGTGAGTCCGGACCTGCTTGTGCGCGTGTGCTGTTTACCAAACTCTTCCCATAGCCCTTCCGTGGAAAGCAGCACCGCTCGCCGATCAACTACCACTTGGCACGTCTCAACAAGAAGATCAAATAGACTCCCCCGTCAGAGGATATGTCTTGCACATATCTTGGTCGAGCAGGGTCAATATGAATATGGAGTGCTGGCAGTCCCAAGTAAATACGAACGAATTCCCCGGCGCAACATCGTGACCAATACGGGGCTACGTCCCGGACTCGATTTCAAGCCCCTCCCGACACACCGACGGTCATGTAACTCCTGACGTGGTAAGAGGCCACTGGTCTTGGCTGCGCTTAGCTGGAGACAATCTACCTCCCTTAGAATGCATACGCTAGATATAATATATATTCGGTGGTACTGGATAGTTCCGAGGGTGCTCGAAGCGGAGCTGCAGCGTGCTGTGGTGCACGGCCAATTTTACATGCTGCTCTCGCTGGGTGAACTACCTGCCTTTTACCTGCACTTCATGAGTCTGAGACACAATAGTCGGGCAGTGAGCAAGTTCAGTGGACTGCGCCGTTGAAATCCGAGGAGAGATTCCTGAAAGAGGCAAGCTTGGGCTCGGTGTTGTGGCTTGTTGACTCACACGCGGCCGGTCCAACAACTCCTCGCCTGCGCACGCATTCCGTCTTGCTCATCTCGCTCACTGCATCTTACTCTTCTACCACTACCATCTCTGCATACGCGGCCCTTGCTTGCCCTTTCGTATCTACCCAACTCACAGTACCCCCTTCCTTAGGATGAGGTCGAAGTTCAAGGATGAGCACCCCTTCGGTACGTAACCGCCACATGCGGGGTTGAGATCGAGCTAACGAGACTATGATCCTTTCTGTACCGTGATTACCCAGAGAAGCGCAAGGGAGAGGCCGAGCGCATCCGTCAGAAGTACCCAGATCGCATACCTGTGAGTGTTCAACTCGCTCCCGGACTGCTGGTCCCTGTCGTCTTAGGGAGCTCTCTGGGTAACTGGAGTGAATTTACTGATTCCTGTGTAGGTAATTTGCGAGAAGGCAGATAGAACAGATATCCCCACCATCGACAAGAAGAAGTATCTCGTCCCATCGGTGCGGTCATCATCGCGTTGGGGTGCAGCAGCAACGGCAGGCTCACATTCTTTCCTTACCTGTGATAGGACCTCACCGTCGGCCAATTCGTTTACGTGATTCGGAAGCGAATCAAGCTCGCGCCAGAGAAAGCCATCTTCATCTTCGTCGATGAAGTCCTTCCACCAACGGCACAATTGATGAGTGCCATATACGAGGAGCACAAGTGCGTCCATCACCCTCTCTGCCGTTTCAAGCCCCACTCATTAGTTTGATTCTCCTAGGGATGAAGACGGCTTCTTGTATGTGAGCTACTCAGGCGAGAACACGTTCGGTTCACGGTAAAGCCGCGTCGCTCGCCAACGAAATCGATTCCTTCTCGTTCTCACTCCCGGATGCCTGCTTTCTACATCTCGATTTCTCGCCTCCTCCATCGTCGGGCTCCATCATTGTAATCAATCTCGCGGGTCATATATTTCAGGCGCAAGGGTTGTCGAACGAGGGTCTGGTAGCTAAGCTGCACATCAGGGCGTAGTCCTCGTGTTCTATTGACCCACTCCTTTGTTCCCCCATTCATCTCATGCACGCATACCCGATGTGTGGTCTCGGCTGCACGCTCATAACTGTTTACCTCCCTTGCGTCGGAATCTTTGTATCTTATATTTTCCCTGACATGTCACAGAATGCAATCAAGAAGTAACGATATGGACGTCTGCTCGCCTGCTATTTTGGTCGGCCTTCCTACCCTCATGAGCCAGGCTACTTCGACCTTCGTACACGCCTGCGCTTGAAATCTCGAGGAGTACACACCGCCGCACTAACTCTCTTTTTGGTGTAGGTGAGGAGTCGGTTGAAGGTCCGACACCTCTTTAGCAGGCCACAATGCCCGTGGTAAGAAGCGTTTTCTACCGCCACACCTCCAGCCTGCAAACGTGATAACAATGCATGCGACAGCTGGCCTCGCTGGAGTCGTGAGTCTCTTACTCCTTTGGCCTTCTGGTACATCGTACACCAAATACCCTTCGAATCACAGGAGAAATGCATCTTGAGCCTTGCAATGGGAGCAGTGGCGCAGACAACCAATTGTCCACGGTGTCATATCTCGTTGGCCACACCTATTGCTTTATACTACGGCAGATCTTGTGCCGCCGCAAGCAGGCCGCTGTCAACATGTTGGTGGCAGCATCTTCGCCTCATGTTAACAGCCTCGATCGTTCATTTGTCCCTGTCACACAAGGGCGAGTGGCCTCTGGATGTTCGCGCCCTATAAAGGATCCATTCCGCTTTCCTTTCGTCCCCTCATCACTCACCTTCTCCTGACAGGCTTCAGGCAGACTACACACTCGCTCATCCCGATTTCATACCCACTCTCGTCTCTTATCTCAACCTTGTTTATTTCTCAACTATCGACAGAGATCGAAGATGACTCAAGTTGTATCGGCATTACGTATCATGGGGACTCGTACGTTAAGGCCTCCTGCTTCTGTCTACGCTCAACCCAAACCTGATCTCTTGTGCAGTGCTCCTCGGTGCCACCGAGATCGTCTTGGTGGCCTTGTTTGCTGTCGGCGTGGCTGGTGTGGCCGATGGGCGAGGTGAGGTCTACATGTGCATGCTACTGTCCAACACCAACTCATCGTATCCGCTCTCTCAGGCATATATGCCGCCTGCCTCTTCCTTCACTGTATCGCCAACTTTTTCATATGGGGAATGTGAGTCTTGTGATCGTCTTCCCCTACAGCCGACGTTGAACTCTCCTCTCTCCAGCGAGGGCTATGTCCTCATTCGTCGGGGCAGGGACCCGTCTGATCTCTTCTTTGTGGCCTCGGGGTCTGTATTGGTTGTGGCCACCGGCGCAGCCTTTTCCATATTTGCTGTCTACATGGCGAACGAGATGCCGATCGCACCATCCAATGGTGCGAGTCTTCCTGCTGACCGGAGCCCTGTCTTGAATTTCGGCGGCCTGGGCCCAGCCGCAGCGTACGCGGTGCTTATATTGTCGTGGCTTGTTACGCTCCTTTGTGAGTCTCTAAACACATCATCGTTCCCGCACTCGGGCTGACGTCTCTGACCGCAGCTATTCAGTCACTTATTTTCGCCGTCATCGAGAAGCTGCGCTCTCGTAGTGTCCCCACCGAGCCGTCCGAGTCCAAGGCCGCACCACCTAGAAAGTCGAGCCAAGGCTCCTTCATCAAACATCGCCAGTCGAAGGTCAGGGCTAAGCCCGCCCGGAGCAAGAACGTCGATTGGGACCAACGTCCGCTGCCCGTGACAATCATCGCCGTCGATCGCACCACAGTGAAGGGCAGTCCGCCGAGCGGCTGGAAGATTACCGAGGTGTGGGAGGAGCCCGAGGCCATGTCGATCTACGAGGAGGCTAGGAGCATGGCGCTCTCAGACGGGGACGAGACGTTGGTCCATGTCCCGCTTTCGCCGTTGCGGACAACGCATGCAGATATTTCTGAACAGGTATAGCTGGACTTGCCTTGATTTTGGACGATCCTACCAGAGAGTAGGATCGTACCTATGTAGCATAGCATTTGAATGTCACTCGCTAAGTACTATGTAATCACTAGTACGACGCATAAATTGGAGTGGTTATGCTCTACTACACAAGCTGATACACGGAAGGAACTAGCTGTCTTTTGCTTGCTATCTCAGTGTGCGTTGGGTAGTATTTAACACCCTTCTGTTTGGTCAAAATTATGGAACACAATGGTGAACAATTGGCTTACTTAGCTTGTCATATTTCAATCTTAATACAATTTGTGGCTAAAGTGAAAGCTTTCCTCCAGATCTTTGCAACAAAAATTCTGTAGACAGGCTTTCAGCTTGTTCCATGTCTTCTTCAGCAGGTAGAGAGCAGCAGGGCTGTCATAGAATAATCTGTGCTTTAGTGCCATACCTAAATTGACAATAGCAACAAGAAAAGTGTAAAACAAACTAGGAGTTTTTTTATACAATATTCTTGTTAATAGGATTCAAAAGAAAATTTCAACCCAGTCTTTTTGTATAGTGATATCAAACAGTGACTATGTGTTTTTGTAATTCAGGCAGCTAGCAAGCCAAGGTCCTCATTGGGGCAGTATTATGTTCTATTATTATTTCTGTACTCACACAGCACCAGTACTTTTCGTTGAAATAACAGTTTTCCACAGTGAGCGTAATAGATATATTTGATACATAGAGGTGCCTAAACCCCTGTACTTAAGCCTATATCATAATGGGCCTTCCGCACAAAACTAATGATTGAAGCTTGAGCTTTATAAAACTACCATGTGTGAATTTTTTAAATTTAGAGACCTGACCAAGGAAGTATAACTTGACAGTGCATGCTGAACTTCAACATAAGCACCCAAGTTTTATAATCCAAGGCTACTCCTGCAGATGTCCGACAGGATCTCAATATGTCAATTAAATTCACAGAGACTCGGAGCTGCTGCTTGTTTTGGCAACAAAAAATGGGTGAGCAGATTTGTTTTCAAGTCCAAAACTGCTGACTCAAGCCGGGATCGAACCGACGACCGCCTGTGTGCATGTTTGATGTAAGACAGGAGTGATAACCACTACACCATTGAGCCATAGTAAATAGTCAAGCTATGCATGCTTGATAATTATAAAAGAAAGGATATTCTGGGGCACTGCTGCAAGCATTTTACAACACAATCTTGCTGCATATTTGCTGCCCAAATTCAGTAAAGCAATGTGTTAGAAATAATAGTACGCAGTGTGAGATGGGAGATTGCTGCTCAATCTTGTTACGACTTGTTATTCTACTGCCCTTGAGGGCGTGCTTAAATACAGGAGAAATGTACTAGAATATTCGAAGGATAATCACGTGGGAACTTNAGCGCAACTCGTAATCGAGAGGATAGCCACTGTTGACATAGAACAAGTCGACTCTATTGGTCAAACTGCTCGTGGGGACAAGGGTTTTGGGTCAATAAGCTGCAGGCAAAAGCCAAAGTAATGATCTTTGTTGGGTATGAACTCGGTACAAAGGGTTACCGATTTTGGGATCCAACTACTTGATCTATCGTAGGCGCACGCAACATCGTTTTTGATGAGGATTCCTTTCCCAGATGGGAAACCAGGCCTTGTGAACCCAATCTTGTAGAAGCCGCACCACCTGCTTAACCCGAGCCAAACCCGGATGATGATCCGGATGATCTCTTCCCTGGAGATAACGATGCACCACCTGATTGTCCTGCATATCTGCCATCGCCTGACGAGCACCAAGCGGACGATGACGATGATGACAACCTATTTGCAGATTCTCCACCACCTAAACAACCACAACCGACACTTTCCGACAATCCTAGATTTGTCTTGAGCCCACCTGGGCCTCCACGTAGAATTCCAATCCCTCCACCTCCGGAACACAATATTTGGCGAGATATCGACGATCGCAAATGTGCTCAACAGTGGGTGGATAATCACTTCAATCCCCCACCTCCGTTTGCCTCCCTGATAATTACTACGGTGATGTACCGCCTACAGAAGCTTGGCGCAGACAGGCACAGGACATTTGCCAAGATCAATGCGAGGAAGCACGCACATGTGAACATGCTCCGGCAGAACCTTACCACATGCCGGATGAGCCGATAGATCAGGAAGACTCTGATGCCAACATGGATCATGAGTACCCTGACACGCCTATGGATAGTGCGCGGTGGGTGTACCACTACATCAGGCACGCGTCTACCTCTGAACCGCTCACATACCGTGAGGCTATGTCTCGTCCGAATGCGAAGCAGTGGGAGATAACTATGCAAGAGGAGATTAAATCACAGAGTGAGAATGGAACATGGATTCTGGTCACACAACCAAACAACCGCCGGGTTGTGAAGTGTAAATGAGTTTATGTGATTAAGCCGGATGGCCAATACAAGGCCTGACTAGTTGCAAAAGGATTCACGCAGATAGAGGGCATCGATTTCCAGGAAACCTTCTTTCCCGTCGCATGCTACGAAGCCATAAAAACGCTCGCAAACTGTGCCCACAATCATAATGA
>KN840564.1:16128-26642 GCA_000832265.1 Phlebiopsis gigantea 11061_1 CR5-6
TTGTGACGCGTGACATCCGGCTTTGGGTCGAAAAAGTACACTACCCCCCTACCGGCGAACTCTGGCGGTCAGTGTAGGGCGCTAGAGTTTCGCCCCCCTCTTGTCGGTGGGCTCAGATCCATCGCATGTATGATCTAATGTTGCTGACATGCGAACGCTGGTCGGGAGAAGACAACGGCCCAAGTACGTCAAGCGACGAACATCCCGCCACATTTTGCGTGGACTGAATAATTGGACTCTGCTTCTCACGTCAGTTCTACAGACTCAACGTTTGATCTGCGCGAACTCAAGAGCCCTCGACCACATCCGTCATTACATAAAGTTTAACTCGCGAAGCAATGTCGGGTGTGTGCCGCCTGCTTTCCACATGTCCACCCGTTGCACAACTGTCGAGTTGTTAGCACTGCAGATGCACGATAGAGCTGGCACCCGCGGACCGCCTTCGCGATAACGTACAAATACTGTGCGTGTGTAGTTTGCGGGCTCGCCGCGGACATGATACGCCACAACGACCGGTCCGCGTGTATACCTGACGCTCGGATCGTGCACTGCACACAAGTATCAAAAGCTGATCACTGGGAAGATGCGACGATGGAGGATACATAAAATACACCGAAGCCCCGTTTGTCAAATGACCGCTTGATTTACAGACATCGGGCGTAGTATGTCTTGTCGGATCAGTCCTCCAAGTTGCAAGCCGCGTGGGCCCAAAGTCGTGTCGTATGTACGACGGCATAGATTACATAGATGGCCGCGTCGTCATATGCATGTGGTGTGGATGTCATGAGTGCCAGAGGAAAGAATGAATAGCAGGAGGGAGCAAAACGAAACTATGCGATAAGCTTAACAACACCGCCAGCCTCCTTGATCTTCTCCCTAGAGTTCTGCGTAAGTCGCCATGGAACGTTCGACCAAAGAATTACTTACTCGGCCTTCTTCGAGACGTAGCGAGCTTTTACGATGAAGGGGAGCTTTGGCAGCCTGGAAAGAATTCGATCAAAATCTAGCACAAGAAAGAGTCGCTGAGCACGCACTGTCCGTTGCCCAGAACCTTTCCGTAGCCGAAGCGGAGGGTGTCAATGACAGGGACGACCTCGGAGTCCTCCTTGAGCTCCGCCTTCTCCTCAGCGGGAACAAGCGTCCAGAGCTTGTCAACGTTGACGATCGGACGCCACGACAAGTTCTTCGTTACGTGGTAGTGGCGCATACCGACCTTACCGAAGTAACCAGGATGGTACTTATCGAAGTTGGTTCTTGATTGCACAAAAGTGAGCTTCCAAAATACACCAGAAAGCATAGGACGACGCACCGGTGGTGGTGCTGACCACCAGCAAGACCACGACCTCCGGGATGCTTGCGGTGCTTTCCGACACGACCGTGACCGGCCGAGACGTGGCCGCGGTGCTTGCGAGTCTTGGTGAACCGTGTCGGCATTTTCTGCAGGATGGACCAGGATGTCAGCTATCAAAACTCCCAGAGTGCGAAAGCGTCATCCGGAGCCCGTCCAAGCCATCCAGCACCCCCGACCCCCGATCCGGGCCATTTGGCACTCTTTTTGGAGCCAGAAGGGCGGAGAATGCGTTGGGCGGCGTCCGGACGAGCAGAATTTCGGCATACTGACCTTGAGGAGGGTTGTGTCGGCTTTCGGTCGCTGTGCTCGAGCCTCCGTACCCAATTCTCTCAAGCGCCCTGAGTAGCGCCAAATAAGGCCAAATACTGAAGACTGGCGCTCGCACGTTTTAGCGCGACGACCTCTCACCTCGACCACATCATCGTCTTTGACGTCGTCTCGCTGGGTGAGTCTCTTTTCAAACCTGTGCGCTGTGATGTCGGCCATGAGCCATTATTTATTGTCAATGATTCACCATGATCACAATATGTGTTCTGAGCTTCAGTTTGGGTATTCTTCGTTGTCCACGCCGCTTACTATATTCTTTTTAAAGGACGTAGTAGCAGGTAAGCTGTCGCGTCGCAGGTCGGAGGGGAGCTATCACACTGTCTTTCCAACCATTACTACATCAAATTCGACGTATCATGTACATTGTATTCACACCGCGCTATAGTGAACGTAGTCTTCCAACATGAACGCTCCCAATCGCTATGAACTCTACGTGCTTGAGGAGGGCGAGAGGCCGTGCGTGACTGCCTTCTGTAAGGCTATCTGCCTCCACTAACCGCGCAGAAACATTGCAGTGTTGAGGTCGTTGAGGATACGAAAATACCGAACGCCGCAACAATCAAGATCGTAAAGCAGGATCATACGTTAGGCAATATGCTGCGAGCGTACGTTGGACCGAGCCCACAACACTGACGAGCCCTAACTCGTGCATTCAGACAGCTGCTGTCCATGCCGCAGGTCCTCTTCGCCGGCTACAAAGTGCCGCACCCGCTGCACCCTTACTTTCTCATCAAAGTCCAAACGGACGGGACGGTAGCACCGACTGCGCTCGTCGAGCAGGCGTGCCAGAAGCTCATAGCCACTATCGCCTCGCTCGAGGCGAAGTTCAAGCGCGAGTTCACCTTCAAGGGCGTCGACGGCGCGGTTCCAGAGGCAGGGCCGTATGGCCAGGGAGCGGAGATGTCTTGGCCGGGCCAAAAGGACTACCTGGACCTCTAGGCTTCTTCCATACGCCCCGCCCCCACGATACCACTTTTCTTGTATTATATGCTGGGTATAATGATGTATTGATAGACGTGTCTTTCCCTCCATACTCCGCTCTCGATCGGGTTCGCGAAGAATGGTCAAGAGCCTAGCACCGACTCTACGGCCCAGGCAGTGCGGTACACCCGCCTATGGTACGATGTCCGCCTTTCAGTTGGATGGATGTGTCGGCCTGTGCGTTCTCTCCTGCTACTCGCGCGTCGGTCACAGATATCCGTCTGCCAGCAAGGGTACAATATCGGCCGGTAGACGTCGGTGCAACGCTGAACCCCACCAACGACGCAGTTCCAAGGGCTCCACCGTCCCTTTCACTTACGCCGTCCGCGGGCTTCGACGCACGCACCCATTCGCCCTCTCGCCACACACACCCTTGCCCCGGGCTGCCCGCTCCGGCACAGACGGCTCTAAGCCTTCTACCCGGCGACGGCGGGATGACGAGAGTGGGGCAATGGGCCCCATCTTCCACCAGCGATCTCGGTCATATCTGCACAGGGCAACGGCCAGTCGGTGCTGGCGATATCAGCGTTTGCGTCTGGTGCGGATACCGCAGATGCGCGCGGTTCGTGATCCTTGGATGTCGGTGAGGTCACCGACGGCGAACTAGGTTGCACGGTGGTAACGGCGAGGGCTTCCGTCGGCCCTCTCTCTCGTCTCCGGAGCAGTATGCGTGGTGTTGGTCGTATGATGCATCGTGATACGGCTGGTGTTGTTGGGTGTACTTGCGTTTCGTCTCCCTGCCCCTCGCCACGTAGGCTGTACTGGCATAGATGAGGACTACTATCGGTCAATACTATTCTAAGCCTAGTCACCACCTTGATATCTTGTATGCCGCTGTATTTCCCGGCTCGTGAAGCACCTGCGCGGCCTCCTTGTCGGTGGCCATGTCTATTCATGGACAATATTACTAGCGCACCGTCACGATTCCTGAGTGGCACAAATCCACCGCCACTACGAGCTACTGGCTCTTGTCTGATTTTACACCAAGATTTGGAGCCTGTGAGCGAGCTTTGACGTGCCCCTTGACTACAATCCCACAGTACACACGGCGAAACATGCCACGAGCCGTTCTCAATATGATATACCACAGAACTCTGACCAATCACGGCGACTGAGGAGCGTATAGCAAGGACACTTTATTGGCCATATTTCCGGGCTACGGAGTACACGTACAATGCCATTCTGCAGCCGCGTGCGACCTGAATCATCGACGACGCACGCCACTCCGAGATCCCGCTCCGACGATACAAGCTGCGCCAATATCCGGAGCCACTAACGGCGTATGGTAGCGTGGCACCCGGTTTCAGCTCCTCACCCGCCCAGCGCCCTGCTGCTTACGCTGTCGGCGCTGGTGGCGAATTTTCTAGAGGGCCGAGGGGGAGCGTGCGGCGTCCGCACACCACGCCCGGCACACGCGACGCCACTCGGTCTCTGACTCCGCGAAGGTTCGCGCGGCCGGCGGCGGCGGCGACGGCGTGCTGCGTCGGGCGGCGTGCGCGTTGGCGGTGGGCACAGACGGTGGCGGACGTGCGCGGGCGGGACCGGGCGTAGCCCCGCCGGCGGGCGCGGCGCTGGGCACGACATACGGTGTAAAGGCCTCTGACAATCAATGATGCCCTCCCTTCTTTGTTCGCGGGTCACACGAAGGCTGGCCGGCAGCATGATAGCGCAGCACCGCTCGCCCTGGCGTACGTACGTGGCTGCCGCCGGGCGTACTTGTCCCACTCGCTCGTTCGCCACGCACTCCTCGAGCGGCGCGGGGCGCCGTGCGGGCGGGCGGGGCGGCGATAGGGCCCCTCCCTGCCTGGTCCCCCGAGCATCGCTGGTGGCACATGGGCGGTCGCAGGCCCGGCCTAATCCCATCTGAGAAGACTCCAGCTCGGCTCCCTGATGCACGATGGTCCGCTATAGCAGCCGCATTACGGCACCCGAACATGCTCAAGGGGAATGCCCACTGTCGTGGGCCCTCGTCCTTAATGAATGGGCGAAGAGCAGAAGCGGACGTCGCCGTTGGATGGTGTTGGGCACGTTTGGATCCTTCTTTCCAGCACACACTCGGAGAGTGAAATACAGTGCGGGGTCTGGGCCTCCATAGCGGTTCGCGCTGTGTCATCTCGCTTGTTCGGTAAATGGTATACACAAATGTTTAGGGGGACTAGCAGACAAAGACGACAATAAGGCAGCAAGCACGGAGAGAAAGGACCAGAAAACAAAGGCTGCACACGAGACGCCCTCCCGAGATGGGCGTCCTTGTTCAGAATTCCGTGGGCTTTGAAAGCAAGCCCCAAAGCTGGTTCCCGTTCAAAGATTCCGATCTACAATTACGTCCGGCAATATCATACGTACGTGCTTGGCAGTGGCCAGCATTGTGGCTTTGTTAAACACGACTTGACAAGGGATGTGCACACAAAAAATCGAAGCCAGTCATATCTAGATAGCCTCGTCAGTGGCGAGATCTGCGTAGGTGATCTCTGGTGTAGGCTGGCCGTAAGAATGATTACCACACATATGTTATGCGGAGTCGCTGAGCCATCGCGCAGCAAGAGGCCTTGCGCTCGAGGGGCCAAGACTGATGAGAATTGCTGCGCAGACGGCTTATCGTGCCGTGGCCTAGAGGATCTACAGAAACCTTCAGATGTATCTTTGAAATATTCGCGATGACAAACACAGAGATAGTTCAGGAGCATTATAGCGAGTGAGCAAGCGGCCTCGTTACAACCAGATTGACCAGGCAAGATTAGGTTCCTCGTTCGATGCGGGCAACTTGAAGCGGCCGTGGAGGCGCGCCAGGTTCGCTCCCATGCAGAAGGTTCAACGGAGCGAAAGAGTGGAATGCAGGACGTTAGCCCACCTTAGCAACCCGCATGACAGCATTCCGCCAGCACGGGCGTGATTGTTTGACGTCCGAGCCGGCTAGTGCGCAGAGGCAGTCGGCCAGCGGACATCCCCGGGGGCGCACAGCCATACGACGGGAATGGATCCTGCGTAGGCGCCATCCCCGCCGCTTGCTGCTGGATAGGCAGGATAGGTCAGCCATCCAGCGAACGGTTCTCGAGGAGTCGGCCTACGCAGCATCAAGCCTGACTAGGGCACGTCTGTTAAAGTGGTGGCTCCGCAACATACGCCTACCTGGAAAGGCGTAGCGCACATCTGGGGATCCTTGGGAAGGCATGTTGTAACGGCGCTAGAGGCGAGTAAGGGTCAGTAGGCGGCGCTTGCGGACGTCGAGGCGTAGAGCGATGAGCCACCGACGCGCTGCGACGGCTGAACCTGGCGCTGCGCGCCGTGCGCTGCAAGCGAGAGACACTTAGCGGTGGACGCATCAGGAAGGTGCTGTGGTACGCAATCGAAACTCCGGGGCAGAACACTGTTCCGTTGCCAGCCCTCAAGCCCGGCGTGGGGAACCGCGGGGACTGGCGGGGAGCCTCGCGCCTGCGTTCTGGGATGGGCATGTCTGCAGGCCATGACGACAATGAGTGACCCATCCATGGAAGGTGGCTCACCCTGACTCGAGGCCTAGCAGAAAGATTCATGGATCCAGTCTGCGCGCAGCCTGG
Organism: Phlebiopsis gigantea 11061_1 CR5-6; assembly: GCA_000832265.1. Taxonomy (NCBI): domain Eukaryota; kingdom Fungi; phylum Basidiomycota; class Agaricomycetes; order Polyporales; family Phanerochaetaceae; genus Phlebiopsis; species Phlebiopsis gigantea. The sequence goes on from KN840564.1 coordinate 22,345, forward strand.
CCCAATGCTTTGGGCGGCTGGACGGATATCCTCGCTCGCCCTGGACCGGTGTACGCAGCTTCTATCGATCACCCGCTGGGATCCAAAGAACAGAAGCTTCTGATTCCCGTGTCCTAAATAGTCTCCTTGACATCTGACATTGTGCTGGAACAGACGCCAGACGCTACAACGTTCATTATAGATTGCCATACCCACCAAATGAGTCGAATGAACCCTAACAGTGAGGGTGGGGTTGCGAGACGCTGGGAGAACTGGGCTACTTACCAGGAGTCGCCGGGACTCCCCCGAGACGTGGTGCCGGCACCAGGAAGGGCGGGCCGCGGGACTGCAGAGGCGGGTGCCTAGGATTAGGATAGCCAGACATCAACCCAGATCACGGCCGAATATGACACCGTTCGCGGGTGGCGACCCATTCATGTGCTCGGCGCATGCACAACAAAGAGCCCGTTGGGCGACCGGGCGGCTAGGACCCAGTAGTAAATGGAGATAGAACAACGCTGGACCCTTGCGGTGAGCCATTGCTGACCGTCGGTGGGTTTGTCCGGCAGTAAGTTGGGGAAGCCTGGGAAAACCGCGCGGAGCATCCGAGGGGCAATTGCCGACGTACGCGAGAGCTGGGCGCCCTGGCAACCTGGGCTGCCATTATTCTGCAACGCTTGTACTCGAGGACAATGGGGCTTTGGGGGTACTCGTGCTTGAAACGGAGAGGGCGTTGGTGCGCCGTGGATGGCGAACTTACTGGACAGCGAAGCCCATGCCGCGTGGGACTATTGTGAGACTGGGGCAGCCCTGATCTGATACTTGGCCGGCCTGGGATTGGCTGCGAACAGTGATGCGTGCGTTCCCACGCCCAAACGTGGTTTAGGCCAGGAAACCATGCCACCATTAGGAGATCAGCAGTGAACCCCCGAAAGGGGACGATACCCTTTGTGTGATACGGGCCCGATTGTACAGCGACGGAGCAGTATTACCCCATCGCGTACAGTGCCCGCTGCTGGGTGCGAAACGCAGCATCGCTCACGAGGCCCGATTCAACTTCCGCGCAGGACTGCTCGCCTGCGCCCGACGCGGGCTTCGGATTGTGGGCTGTGGGCGGGCAGGGCTTCTGCCGCACGCTTTGAGCCCGTCCAGAGGCGGCGTGGCGACCCTGAAAACGACCTGGGCCAGTATCAGAATCTGGTAGGTGTTCGTGGAAGTGTGTGGATGGGCGCGGAGCCAAAATGGCCATTACATAAGCATATCGCCTGCCTAAACGGAGACATTGCATAGACGCCCGACCCTCTGATACGCCTGCCTAATCCGGGCGTTTGCCGTAACAGAACACAACAAACGTATAAGTGCGCAAGTACCACGCTCCATCCCCTGCCCTCCCCCATTTTCTCCACCCACATTTACGGTCGTCCATCCCTCGACACCATGTACAGCGTCCGTGCCCAAAAACGACGGCGAACAGCGACCACGGTCCTCGCCGGAGACTTCGATACGCGTCCCCAGCGCGACGTGCTCACCAGTCTGCTCAACGGCGTGCCCGTGTACAAGGCGGTAGAAAAGGCAGAGGAGGAGGAGGAGAGGCGGACACGCAAGAAGGAGAGGAAGGAGCGCGAGACGGACAAAAAACGCGGCAAGTTGCCCGTCAAACCCGTCGATAAGGCCACTCCCGTCGCCAGCTCGAGCGCGACTCCGAGCGAGCCAGTCGCCGCCTCGTCCTCCATCAAGCGGCCTCCGCCCCCGCCACGCGTCACACCCACGACCTCCTCCACCTCGTCCTTCTGGCAGGCCCGCCCGACCATCAACATCGCGACGCTGCAGCGCTCCCGCTCCGTCACGCCTCCGCTCATGCCCTCCTCGCCGCCGACCACCCCGGGCCCGTCCATCTCCTCCAGTACCTCTGCCACCTCGTCCAAGCGGCTGCACACCCCTGACGACGGTGACGACTTCACCGACGGGGGCCGGAGTGTCGCCACATCGTCCCCACCCCCGAGGCCCACGCGCAAGAAGCGCGTCGCCGCACGAAAAGGCTGGAAGGGCTGGGTCGAGGGTTCCCCTCCGCCATCCCAGAAGCTTATCAACCTCGACATCGTCGACGTCATCCCAGGCGAGCGCAAGACCAGAAGCGGCAAGAGCTTCGACGCCATCGGCGTCGGCAAAGACAGCTGGGTCTAAGCCGGGTACGCCGTGATACCACGCGAGATTGCGGTTCGATTGGCCTCATACTGTACCCACAGCCTCGTCACATCCTTCTCCCGCTATCGGCGCCGCCATTGAAGCTGCCTCGCCGCTGTGCCCAGGTCTGCGCCCGCTATATGCGGTCCGCACGCAACGCTCTATACGATGCTTTCTGCCGGCTGGTATCTGACTTCCCTAACGTACGCTTCTCTATCTTTCGGGATCTTGCCCTTTTGCCTTTTACTCTTTAGTCATCGAATGCTCCGCATACTCTCGCCTCGTTTAGTGCAGTCCTCTTCGCAATGTATTATATTGATCAAGCACAGGTGTTTCTCCCTCCATATGTCGCAGTAAAAAACTCGTGTTTCTCCCTGTTACTTTGGCACCCCCTCATGTCCTCCTCCTCACTGCGAGGTATCAATCGTTTTATGATGTGATCGATGGCCGAGGGAGTGGTGTACACCGTGCTGGAATGCTTGCCGTATCGCGACAGTGACACCGTCAATCCAGAGCCCCAGCCCGAGCTTATGGGGACGTCTTGCCTTTTACATCGCCCAGCCGCGGGATGAGATCACGACGTTAATTAGCCCTGCATGTGAACAACGAGTGGCCCTGTGGCCAACAAATGGGGGTGGCGCCGCTGTCCCGCCACTCGCAGACCGACCGCTGGGCTGGCGGGTTTTGGGAAGTATCCCACGTTCCCCGACTTTAATTTCCACCTGAAGTCATGCATGCTTTGACGAGTGGCTCTGCGTGAATTTGGACGAGCACCATGATGCTGAACGCTCCTTGCATGCAGATGCTGCCAGTGGCGCTGCCGGCCACGGTCTTGACACCGTGCCCCGTGCTGTCCACATCACACGCGCAGACGGTCGACCACAGCATCGCGATGGGCGAGCGTGATAATGATTCATTGGCGGTGGTCGGGCAGAGCGTGTGTGGTCGCCGGCCCCGCGCTTGGGTCTGTGCGGACTTCGGGCAAAGCTCGTGTGAATGCCTGGAGGCGGTGGGCTTTAATACAAACCGAGGTTCTCGCACAAGATTTTCTGCACTGTCTTCGCGAGCTTGTTCATGTTCCTGGACTGTCTGACTGTCGCTGACATCGCAAGTCCGCGTTGCGGTACCGTCGCAGTCGACTGCTGTACGTGCTCGCGGTCCCCGGTTCATCTTTTGCGGTTATTTCTTGGGCCGCTCGGACCCACGACATATCGTACAGCCTTACGCATGATTAATATCCTAGTCACTAATTTTGTAGAGGAGCAGCGGCAGGCGGGGGCAGTGGGCGTCGGGATCGGCGCCTAAATCACTGCCGCTCGTCGTGTCGTTCGATCAGGGCTTGCCTCTCGATCACCACCTGGTTCCGCTGACGACCTCCAGACTTCGCGCAGCAGCCCAGCGCACCTCCTGCGGGGCACAAAGGAGAGAGGGACCCGATACCGGCAGAAAAAATCTGTCGTGTACAGGGCGCGACAGCTTGATCGTTTCGTGGCGGGCTGTGCGAGCAGTTTCCAGCCTCTGCGGCGGGAGACCGAGCAAGCGGACAGCGAGACACACGCTTGTTGGACACGACGTCGTCTCGGCCGTGCTACACACCTTGAGCGCAGACACACTTCGGCTGCTAGGTCACAACGGACCAGGCGTCGCCATGTTGCAGCACATACCCTTTCCCGCGCTCCCCGTGCCGCCGTCGTGGTATCCGGGCCATATGACGCAGTTCACGCGCCAGCTGCCGCAGCTGCTCCGCCGGACGGACGTCGTCATCGAGGTCAGAGACGCAAGACTGCCTCTCACAAGCATCAACCGCAATTTCGAGGGTAAGCACGATATCTGGTGTCCACCGCACGCGGCGGGCGGCGCAGGCAGGCGGCTAGACCGCCATCGTCTGTGCGGATTTTTGAAATCGAGGCGGCAAAGTTTGTCGCCAAGCATCATGATGCCTCGCTGTGGCTCCTCTGTCCTGCGTACCAGGACACTGGCTTGCACTACACAGATAGTTCACCAACACGACGCAAGCCCGGCTGCTTGAACCCCAGAGGCCTTGCGCCGTACACAGTCGTCGCCCGTCACGCGCCCGCGCCTTGCCGCGTCTCTTTGTCTTCGGCCGTGGGTGCCTGCGCGACGGGCCTCGGCGC